>CM046449.1:79849834-80149834 GCA_025506515.1 Flaveria trinervia | reverse complement strand
TGATTTGATATAAACTTATGAAACTATACATCAAACTCTAGTATGTAACTACATCCATTGTCACTCTCACTCATTCGTCACAAATGAGCAATGGAGTGACAAAACAAGTGATTATTTATGAGCTTTATTAGTTCATAAATACTAAACCATGATCAGTTCATACCAAAGTAATATTCAATTAGTGTTTAATGATTATGTAACAGTTCTACATACTAAACCATAAATATACCATTCATTCCAAATATTTCTACAAATCACCATGTTAACTAATGCAAAATGTTATGACCCAAATTAAACTTTCAAAAAGGCCTAATCATCACAATTAGCAACAAACAAAGACTTTTGTTATTGAAAAAGGAGAAGAATTAAGAAACGGTTAAATGATAAGTAGAAGGAAGAAGTGGATTATCTATCTCATTGATAAATATTTTTAAAAATATTTCACAGCTTGGTTTTAACGTTTTAAAAATTTGATGAATGACAAAATACTTTACACGTAACAAAGCTAGTAATTTTGATTTATACAAACAAAATAAGGGTGGTACTCAAAACCAAACATGATTCTAAATTTGACAAGTATTTAGAACAAGTGACTTTACTCAAAAACTTGGTTCGATTTCCCATCATGTGTCTTGATCATTCACTTTCATTCTTTTGATGTTTCTAATTTGAAAGTCTACATTTAATCCGACTTTTGGCCCACACATTGCTAATATTGAAGTTGATTAATTATTATCAACTAGGTTTTTACTCCCGCGCGTTGCGGGGGAGAATAGTTCACGATTCCAAATACCCAAAAGTGAACACAAAAACTGTTGGAATTTATTGATAATATTAATATGGTTATTAATATTTAATTAATAAATTAATGTGTTGAATGAAAATTAATGTGGTTAATGACATTAAGAATTAATAGTGTGGAAAGTCGTCTCACATTGGAGGAGAGAAAGAATATAAAATAGTTTATATTCTATAACCTCTTGTCTATATTGTTTCCTAAGCAAAACCTTAACTCGCACTCGCACACGCGCGCGCGGCGTGGGCATGTCGGCGCAATGTGGCGCTTTGATGGCACACTTTGCACTTGAGGGCCGCCTTAGTATCTTTGAAGGCTGGTTCGAGGGTCTGGTCAGGTGCGACTGACCTTGGTGCGAGGTTAGAGCTGTGACTCGTAACAGCTTCCGTTACACGTTGACTGAAACCGACGACTGTTAAGGACGAATTAAATGAACATTTAAGATTTCAGATTAATGACTGAGTAATGGTTGGGTGGCTGTTATGATTCGAATTCCACTATAAATACTGAGTGTAGCTCAGTAGAAAGATACACAAACATAACCCGAAACCTGCAGCAAAACAGGTGTTCTCTATCTCTTTGGATTCTCTTCTATAAACAAGTTCAGGTTCTAGATCAACCCGACAGTACAAACTGCTTCGGCTGTTGTACCCTGAGAAACAAAACGAGTTCTCCTGGGAGGCTCGAAATTTACTTTAAGGGCCCCGTGTTGAACACGATCCTCAGCTTTTTCATTTTTGTTTCTTCTATTTCTGTAAATTGTCCATTGTAAAAGAATTGATAATCGTTTATTTATGTTCTCTTGTATTGAGTATATTAATAAAATTGTTTGAATGTTTATTTTATATGAACGGTTCCTACAAAAACATGTTGTCATGGTTATTAGTATTAAATAAAATCCTAAAGCGTCCATCGTCCTATAACACAAATGTCATTCCATGTTGTCCACTTAAAATTGGTTTGCTTTGTCACAATAATAGAATGGTAAGTGTGGTCATTTTCTATTGCATTGATGTTTGCACTCCCTAGTCTCCACCATAACAAAACGTTGCTATATTGTACCCGTACTCGAGTAAGAGAGGCACCCTGGCGGGCCAACGACCGTGAATGATCCTTTAGCCGTTTAAATAAATAAATAAATTATTCTCTAGTTAATTTATGTTTTAGAGATTAAACCCGGATGAATAACACATTTCTATCGTGGATTTCTTCCCACGACCATCAACACATCCATCGAATTCGGTCTGCGCTTCCCTCTTTGTTGTCGTCGTTGGGGTCACGAAACTATCACAACCTGCACCCTCTTTCGTCTCCTCTCTATGCACACCATCAAGGCTAGACCTCCATTCTCCTCATCATTTGTTCATTCTCATGCTTATTTGATGATCGATTCCATTTGACAATTAAACAAAAACATTTTAACACCATAATAAATATCTTGAATATCATATCTTGTTTCTGTAACATTGAAACCAAATTATAATATATGAAATTTACAAAATAATTGTAGCCACAATTACCTAAGCCTTTATGAATTCCAATCCACTAAATATAAAGCCAAAATCCCATTCAAAACCCTAAAATCCATTCCAAAATAGTAAGATGGTCATCTCGTACCGCCTATTTCTCTAGTGTTGGTGTAACCATCGCAAAAGACGACGTCTCCTGCCTTCCCCATTTCTCCAGTACGGTACTAAAATGCCTTGGGTAGTAGCAACCAAAGAGAGGCGGTGATGACATTGATGATGCCGACGATTGTGCCGCATGTCACCTTCTTCCTCGCTACCGCTCTATTTCTCTCTATCGAATTCTATGCCAATACCTCAAGCATAGATAATGGTAATCAACCACTTGAAGGAACCATTGTTGATAGGGCAGAAACAACAATAAGTAACAAAAATTCGATCATATAATATACATTATTGTAACATCTTGTATTTTTAGGTTAAATTAAAGTTAACCTTGTTAAATTCTTGTAAGGACCTTTGTTGTCAAATATGAAACTCGTGGATTACTTATGCTTATTGCTTTAATTTGCCTTTTAATTCTTTATCTTGAAAGATTATAATGTTAATTTTTTGTTACTTAATAAATAATAATAATAATAATAATAATAATAATAATAATAACATTAACAACTTATAAAAATTATAAAACTTAAAAAGATTTGAAACTTAAAAGTTATGGGGTTAGTTTTGTCAATTTATAAACTTAAAAAGAAAGTTTAATGCATAAAATAATAAGCCTTCAAAAGTTGAGGGGCTAATTGTGTAATTATTTAAAAACCAACCCAAAACCCCCTTTTTTTTCCCGTCTTTCCGGTCAGTCACCTGCCACCGCCGGCCGAACCTCCGACGAGCCTGAACCCTCAAATTCTGTCGATTCATGGTCTAAAACCGTTCCCAAACCGTTCCCAAACCGTTCTAGGATTCGATTCGAACTTAAACGCCTTGTTTAATCAAAGTTAAAGCATCGGTTTCGACCTAAACAATCACATAACCGAAACATCTTCAATCCACTAGCCGTTCGGGCATAATACTCCTTAATAACCTAATTAAACTAACCTAAATGATGCTATACCGGTTGTTAATCGAGCACCACACTCAATTGAATCTAAAACAATCAAAATCTTCGCAATTGAACTTCATCTTCGTCGGGAACCTGCAACTTAGTCGAGGCCACTGCTCGAACAAATTTAACTTAAATTGACAAGAGGCTTCACATCTGGATCATCTTTCGAAGCTTCCCTGAGTTTAATTTGATTATCATCGTCGTTTGGTAGCAAACAAGTAGTACGTGGTCGCGAGCGGCTCGTGTACTCGTTCTTCATTAAAATCTCACCAATTCGGGTAATACAACACATCTTCACACTCGGTTTCATATGGGCAATGAAAACCCTAAGTTTAATTTCATTAATGACATCGATTTGGTGTTCAATTTGATTCAAGAACAACCTAGGGTTCTTGGAATTGGGGGTGTTCGGTCGATTAAGGATAAATCAAATTGGAACCGGGTTATACCGCGGCTGAGAGCCTTGGTTCACCGGTTCACACTCCACATTCCAACTTAGAGGTCCGGGTTCGAACCCGGGCACCCTCTTATTATTTTTAAAATGGCTTTTTAGCCTTAATTTTATTTTAGAAAAATTCTATTACATATAAAAATGATTTTTACAAACTTCTAATTTTTTTAAAATCAACAAAATATTTTCTGAAAATTTATCCTTATAAAATATTTTAATATTTTATTATAAAAGTTATAACTAAGTATTGTTACAAACAAATGAATTTATATAATAATTTGAATTATTAATTATTATTGAGTCTTATGTTTTGTTTGATTAAAGATATATGTTTTGTTGCACAAATTATTAACAACGGTTATTTTCTCCTTTAAAATTTTAAAATACTTCTCTATTGAACAAATATAAAAATAAGGGTTTACTAAATTGTTTATAAAACCCAAAAAAAAAATCCTAAACTCTTGTTCGCGTTAAAACATTAATTCTATTATTAACTTAAAAATCTTATAAATACATATATTCTAGGTATATTGTGAAGGGCTACGTTGAATCGACGCTTTTGATTATTTTCTTATTAATCATTCAATAAATACTTTTGATCATGTGAGTATTTCCATACCCCTTTTTGCTTATTTTCACACTTTGGGGTGAAACATGTTAACTTATTAGCATTGCACTTGTAAACTTATTTGAGACTTGTAATCTTTAAGGCAATTCATCATGCAAAGTTGTAGTTAGTTGAACTTTTATGGTTACCATGTTATGGCGTTATATGTACAATCATTAACTATTGCTAGCCCGGCGAAGTCATAGATCTATGGGCAAGACAAGCCTGCTTTGGTTGATCCAAGTACACTTAGCTGATCGTATAATATTGTAAATGTTGAGACTTGTAAAACTTTGTCGAGGTTTGATTGTTGCATTGTTCATAACATCCCTAATCACTTTATTCACTAACTTATGACTTGAATTGTCATATTTTATATAATCTATGTATTTAAAACTATGGAATGCTCACCAACATTGTTGTTGACCCTTTTATTTTTAACATGTTTCAGGAAACGCTCAAGTTTGATTTCTACACATTGAAGCTTACACATCTAGGAATGGACCTAGATAAATAAGTGAATTAAAATGGCTTGTTATCTTTTATGTTATGTTTTTATTTCTTTGAGGCTTAGCTTGTAATGATACAATTGAATTTCATGATTAATTTATATTTGGGTTATTAATAGCGTTATGTGGCTGTGAACGATCTTAACTCTCACTCCTCGACGTTTCCGCCGTCAAGGTTGGGGTGTGACAATTATTGACCTCAAAAGCAGATGTGAAAAACAAAAAGTAAATTTTGGGTTAACATTATTAGGCTTACGGTTTACCTCTCGGTGGCTCAAATAATCAACCCAAATCCGACGTTACGCAGCCATGTCGGTTGAATGCCCACCGCCGGTCCACCTCCTCCGCCAAATATTAGATCTTGAGAAACAGAGAAACGCCTACTCTCCCCGTCCCCAATCTCACCGTCTTTTCCACCGCCACTACCCCTAGTAGTCTGACTATTCAAGGACCAACACCAAAACTTGATAATGAAAAATCTCAATCGAAGAAAGAAGAAGCATTTCCAAGATCCCAGCCTAGTTATTAGTCGCCATCACCACCGCCAGAGAAAACCCTTTCTCTCGGTTATTCCTTTTGATTTTTTCTTTCTCTCTCTTGCTTTTGACCTGCTATGGTGCCACGATGGTTTTTCTACTACACGTGTAAACAATATAAATCAAGTTTTACTTCCAACCGTTGGATAAAATTGACGGCGCTGATCTGAAAATTTACTGTTCATTCACCATGCTAAATTATTATAGAGTAATTAGTGATAATTAAAATCCACTTTTGCTTAAAGTTACATTTATGCCAAATTACCTTAACAACTCCTATAACCAATATCTCAAATAAACTAGATAATCTTGGTTAATTCTCATCAATCAGCGATGACAATTCTAAACAAAAGTTTTGACTAAATTTACCCTAATTTAAATTTGTAAACTATGAGAATTCGGGAGTGGGTGTAGTCTTAGATTGAGTTTAGGCATCTTGACCTATCACTTTAACCTCATTAGGTTATAGTTGCAAAGACTTAATCTTGGTTTTCGTCCCTGGATTTTGTAAATTGTCTCCACTTGACTATCAACGTTTATTTTGTCTCCATTATTAGCCCGAGTTTTGCAAATTGTTTATATTTCCGTCCTTTTGACTAACGATGTTAACATTTTCTGTTAATTGAGTGTTAAAAAGACCAAAATACTCCTCCACCTATAAAACCAGCTCGACCCCACCACCTCCCTCCTCTCCGACTCCATTGTCGACGCCTCCTCCACCTCCCCCTCCGCCCTCCTCATCTCCACCTCCGCCGCCCCCTCCTCTTCTTCACTGTCTCCTCCGTCCTCTCCTACATCTCCACAGCCCGCCACCCCCTGCACCTGGCCCGACGTCGTCTGCGATAACCAAACCAACCGTTTCGTCGAGCTCCAATTCCCCCGAGAGATACCTTCCACATTTTCGGGCTTTCCGGATTCTACTTTTGCTGGGAACTTGCTGTGTGGGCGTGCGCTTACGTCGTGCAACAGTTTGGAATTCGGGTCGGGTTCAGACTCGTCGGATGGGCTCTCCGGTAGGGCGATTGCCGAAATTGTGATCGGATCTGTAGTGGGTCTGCTGTTGATTTTGTTGCTTTTGTTCTTTTCGGGTTATAAGAGGATGAAACAGAACAATGAGAGGAGATCAAAGGACTTAGGGGAAACGAAGCAGGTTGAGATTGATGAGCAAAGGACAGGTGAAGAGAGGGGACCGGGTTTGGCAAATTGCGTTTGGGAATGGGTTCAAGTGTAATAGTTCGGTTTGGGAGGCGGTTCAGAATGTTGAACCGACGGTGGTGAAGGGGGACGGTGGTGGTGAGATGGAGGGGGTTTTTGGGCAATGGAGATGTAGGAGAAGATGGAGGCGATGGTGAAGAAGAGGAGGGGGCGGTGGAGGTGAGGAGGGCGGAGGGGGTGGCGGAGGAGGCGGTGGAGGTGGAGTCGGAGAGGAGGGAGGTGGTGTGGTTGAGCTGGTTTTGGTGGTGGAGGGGTATTTTGGTATTTTTAACACTCATTTAACATAAATGTTAACACTGTTAGTCAAAATGACGGTAATAGAAACGATTTGCAAAACTCAAGCCAATAATGGAGACAAAATAAATGTTGGTACTCAAGTGAAGACAATTTGCAAAACACATGAACGAAAACCAAGATTAAATCAGTTGCAAAAATCATGTCACTTGGTACGCACATGTAATTAAGTACAATTGATCATTTGAAATCATTTAATTGCCAACTTAAACATTATTTAATTCTGATCCTTTTCATATCTTGATTCATGACTCTCACTAATAGTGATCAATGTAACATTGTATGTTGTATAAAAGTGTATGCTAAATAAAATCTAACATAAGATGTGTATGGTTATGTATACAATGCTAGTGTTCTATGGTGTTTGTAGTTTTAATAATAAGTATGTATTGAATGTATTAAGATAAATTTTGTATTTTAATGGGATCAGGGGCGAAGTATAGAGAAGACCGGGGGGGGGGGGGGGGGGGTTCGCCGCCTTACCTCTTTTTTTCGTCGGCAGTGTTAATTTTTAGTTCGATAACGTTAATTTTTGACTCGCTAGTGTAAATTTTATAAAAATATAAAGTTCGCACCCTCCTAAAAATATTAGTTTTGCCCCCGCCCTCCCTTACAAGGATGTTCAAGCTCCGCCCTAAATGGAATTAAAAAAATAATACAAGTTCACAGCTCATTATGAATAATAGCCTAAAGTAAAACCAAGACATTGATGATCTTTGACTAGAATCAAGATCTTATATGATTAATCCATATATAGAATATTGACTTGAGTTTATTTTCTAGAAACTTAATCATTTTAATTTCATTACTAAAGAAAGATACACATTGATTATGCAAAAAGGTCTTGCGTTCATTGATGATGCGAAAAGTTCTTGCGTCTTTTGGGATGTGTTATAAACGTGCATGGATGACGCACAAAGGGCTAGCTTTTTCTAGATACGACAAGATAAATCTAACGTCATAAGTGTACTTTGATATAGACTTGTGAGGCTAGACGTCAAACCCTAATACGTAAATGCATCACTTGTGACTCCCATTATTCATCACAAATGTGCAACACCGTAACATAGCAAGTCACTTTTTATATAGGTAATTATTTCATACCAAACTAATCTTCTATTATTGTGTCTAATCATTATGTAACAATTCTAAATACTAAATCATAAATTATAACCTTTCATTCAGTTTATCTTCAAATCACCATGCTAACCAATGAAGAATGTTACGGTCCTATATAAAACCTTGAATAGATCGATACTAGCATCATAACTACCAATAAAGACTGATTTTGTTATATAAAAGAGAGGAAAATTAAGAACTGGTAAAAAAAAGTTAAACGAAAGGAAAGAGTGTATAATTTATTTAAAATACTTCCCAACTTGATCTTAGTTTTTTCAAATTTGACACGTATATGAGACTTGATCTTAGGTTTTTCAAATTTGACACTTGAAATAAGACGTCATGTAGAATACTTCAAATCAAACTTGGATAATCTGAGAGTCGTGAAGATCACTTTCAGATCGAAACTATTCGATGGTTCACCCGAATAAATCAATTGGATACAACTCAGACGATATCAAGAATTCGTATGTTGTGTTGTGTGAATTTTCGTGAACCAGAAGAAGAATACAAATTTGAGAATGAACCTCTGACCAACATTCCTCATCTCATTCGGGTTTGAAGGGAAAATAACAGGAAAAACTATCATTTGACAGTTTCATAAAATTTACTTTTATTTTAAATAACTATTAAAATTACGTATTTTCCAATCGTATTTTCCAGCTCGACCCCAGCCAGGGGTTACCGACCTTTGGACCCCGCTACCAGGGGCGCTGCCCCCAGATCCCAGCCAGGGGTTACCGACCTTGGAACCCCCATTGCTTAGGGGCTTCACCCCTAAAAATGTTTTCATTATTGAAGATCATAATACACTCAAACAAGCGTGCACTCCGCACCTCCTAACTTGTTTGATGGATATTATAATCATATTGGTTATTAGTCAATCCAATTACACTAAAATATCTAACACGTCTAACACGTCACACGTAGCAAAACTAGTAATATACATTTATACTAACATTTCAAAAGATCCAGAAGGATCTTGATTATTCACTTTCATCCTTTTGAGGTATTTAAGTTGAGAGTATATATGTGTTTAATAAACACATTAGCAATGATAAATGAGAACACAATCAATATACATGGAAAACTTTTTTGAAAAGGAAAACTAAAAAATATATTGTATCGTCATCATATATACGGTGTATAGCGTACATATGGCCAACTTTAAAATAATATAAAGTGGACGTAGCATAGGTGTATGACAAAAAAGAAATTAGACATGATACATATTGTTAATATCGATTTTGGTTAATTCTCACCGCTTAATTAGTAAATTTTAAAATCCATATTTTTGCTTAAATTTCCATTTAGGTCAACCTTTGCAAAAAGAATTTTAACTACACTATAGCCAACATCTTGAATAAGCTAGGCATTCTTGGTTAATTCACATCAATCAACAATTACTATTTTTAGATCAGCTAAGAATAAGCTTTTACCTATATTGAAGAGTGAGGTATACAGGTTATTTGAACGTGGCTTAATAAGTGGTAGATATTAGACGTGAAGGAATTGCAACTTACGAGTAATTGAATTTAGAAGCTTTAGAACCTTGTTTATGTTCTTGATTAACCTTTATAAGAAACTGGTGACTCCAAAAGGCAGTGTTACTTCTTAGACTATGGCTTTTTAACACAAATTTTTATATATGGTTCTTCTTAGACTATTGTTTTCTTTAAGACAAATTTTTATATATGGTTCAATGCATTGTAATCAATAGTGCATAGAATATGTTTAAAACCATCAATTAAAAAAAATAAAATACAATAAAATCACGAGACTCATAAATAGTAGGTTTAATGGTGTTTTTTCTACCAAAAAAGCCACAATTTATTAAAGAAATTAAGATTAAAGAACATGTGAAAAATTAATTTTGGCTTAATTTTGAAAAAGTGGAATGCATATTATTGCTTATTGAGTTAATTTCGGTTTTCATTCCTGAGTTTGCAAATTGTCTCAACTTGAGTACTAATATTTTTTTTTTGTTTTCATTATTGGCCTGAGTTTGCGTATCGTTTCTATTTTCGTTCTTTTGACCAACGATGCTAAAATTTTCTGTTAAGTGAGTGTTAAAAATACCAAAATACACCTAACATCTCACCTTTCACTTCCTTTCACACTCTCCCTCTTTCTTCTTTCTCCACAACACCGCACACCACGTGCTTCTGTTCTGCTTCACGCCTTGGGGCCCCTTGTGCTTCCGATCAGCGAACAACTTTTGTTCATCGTCAACATCTTCATCAGAAGCTCATAAGCTCGAAGATGAACCCTATCTGTCAGATTTCGAAACGGTGTTCGATCATTTCGTCGTGGGCGGCCGCTCCATCCTCCAGAACATCTCCCAGCCCGCCACCCCCTGCACATGGCCCGTCGTCGTCTCCGACAACCAAACCAACCGCTTCATCGAGCTCCACTTCCCCGGCCAGCTTCCCCCCCCCCAACACCCTCGACAATTTGACCTCCTCACCACCCTCAGCCTCCGCTACAATGCTGCAGGATCGTTCAAGGGCTTGGACACAATTACAACACAACAACACAATGAGGAGATTAACTAAACTTTAATCAAACAGTGAACTGGGTAACCAAAGGTGATGCAGAGAACACAAGTAAAGCAAGAGACAGAACAAGAGAGTATAGTTTTCAAGGTAGCAGTATATTGCTTTCTCAAGTTCTTTTAAAAGCGTTACAAAGCATTTCTGAAAGATACAAGAACTTGGAATACTTATACTACAACCTACAGCCGGCTATACTATGAAAGCCAGCTGGATACAATTGACTAGACACTAACAAAATCAATTGTAGGATCAAAAGGCATATCTGCCTTTTGACCTTGTGACTATGACATGCCATAGCTCACATCCTTATACATTATAAAAAGGATAAAGTACATAAAGTGGAAAGTTTCAGACTCAAGACCTCAATGTACAGTTACCAAAAGCATGGACCTTTTCACCAACTCTTGTAAGTTGGTGACTTATCAGAGATGCAGCGGAAAAGGTGCTTTATGGAACAGTACATCAGATAAAGCATGTGTACTAAAAGTCTTCGGAAGAAATCTGTCTTCATAGGTTGAAGCTTCGGAAGACTTTGTCTCTTCAAGCTTCGGAAGACTTCATGTTAGGCTTCGGAAGATATTGGTCTTGGCTTCGGAAGATATTACACTTAGAGTATTTTCTAATGCTTTGTGTAATTCTTCCGAAGCATTCTTCACTTCAGTACTTAGTGCATGTTGCTGAAACACTTAGGCAGTTTTGGGTTGCATCAGACTTCAGGAATCCTTACAAACTCCCCCTAGGCTGATGCTACCAAAACACCTAGAAGATCTTTAAATGTTTGTAGTCTTCAGAATAATCAATACCATCCCTTTCTTCATTTGATGGTCAGGATCATCAAGACTCTCATAGTATCTTCTCATTTCAAAGAGATCATGCAGAGGTAAGTTGATTATGTCTTGCCATGAGTAGACATTTTCAACACCTTGATCTCTGATAACATTCCATCTTTCTGGATTGGTAGAGTAAGTCCAGGATAAGATGGGTGTCTCGGTTGCTAGAGGAGCCACTTGCATAGGAGTTGATTGGGCTGCCTCATCATGCACTTCCTCAGGTTGATCTGATTCACCCTGGGGAGTAGAGGTAGATGACTTTGGCTTCTTCTTTTTAGTCTTTGGTTTAGAGGCCATTTTCTTCTTCCTCTTTAATGTCTTTAACTGAGAAGACTGGTCTGCAGCACCATGTTGATCATCAGTGTCTTTCTCAGTTGGGTGTTCCTCCCTCACAGGTTCAGAAGAGAGGGAGTTTGACCCTGTCTTGGATCAGAAGATGAAGTTTGCTGAGGCTCAGCTGGAGGTTCTGGTTCAGGTGTCTCTGGTTGTTCAAACTTGACCTCCACTTCAGGTGGGACTTGACTTGGAAGAGAGTGCAAATCAATGAGTTCACCACTTTTAATCTTCTGCTTGATTACCCTTATATGCTCATCCATTGTAGATAGAGACATGGGACCAAGTCTCCTTCCGGAGAATCCATATGACTTCAAGAAGCTCATCATTCTTTGTCTGTCAGCAGACTTCTTTGCATTCTTTTGAATGATGGCTCTTGACTTTGCAGCTTCTTCCCTTAGCTTCCTTTTGGTTGTTTTTCTTTCTTTGACTAACTCAAGCTCAAGTTGCTTTAAGTACTCGAACTCAATGAAGTCATAGGACAGGGGAAGAAGTGTATTTGCCTGATAGAAGCCTGTGGCACTCAGGTAGTTTATCATTTTGATTCTATCCTCTTCTTTATCTACCTGAGGTTCTTGTGGAGCCACATCTTCCTGTGCAGGACTTTCTTGAACTGGAGAGAGAGTGGGAGTATGCTTGTGAAGTCTTTTCTGTCTCCTCTCCTCTTTGAATTGGAGAAGTAACCTTGCATCCTCTTTCTCCTTTATCTCTCTTGACACTTCCATGTCAGCCAGTTCATTCAACTCTTCTAAGGGGAGGGAGATGATTTCATCAACATCATAGTTCCTGGTCTGTAAATAATTAATCCTGACTGCCCTTTGTTCATCATTTTGAGTGTTTGGTCTGGGGGCAGCCCTGATTGCAGCTTGCATAAATTTTGATGACCCAGAAGAACTTTCTCCCCTTAGCCTCCTTTTCCTCTCTCTCTCTTCCTCCTCAATTTCCTCAGGAGTCATTATCCTTTTCCCTTTGTCACCAACAGACCTTTGTGACTCAGGGTGGATTGAGGCTTGGCCTTCATTGCTTGGTGTAGCTTCCATGCTCTGGCCAGAGAGAGGCTGAGAGACACCTTCACCAGCAGGTGTCTCAGATGGAGTTTGGACCTCTGCAGCAGTTGTTGATGGTGAGACAGGGGTCTCAGGTTCTGCCACTGGGCCTTCAGCCAAGGTTTCCCCTATGAAACTAATCTTAGGGTCCACCTCAGCATCCAGTTGACCGATGACATTGCCTGATTGCCTAAGTCTCCTTCTTAGAGAGAACTCTGCAAGGATCCTGTCTTGGATTCTTTGAGCCAGCCTGTCAGCTTGTCTAGATTTGCTTGGGTTGACAAGTGGCATGTTGACCAAATCCAGTCCTTCATAGAAGCTCAGGCTTTGGAACTGAAAGACTTCTTGTTGACCTTGAACTCTGTGAAGTATGAGGGCTCTTCTGTCATCATCATACCTCCATCTGATAATGTAGTTGCCAGTTCCATGTGGTGGAGATGAGACAGCCCTTGGTATACCTTCCTCAAAGAGACTCCTGATGAGAGAGTCTATAGAGTCCACATTAATGTGAACTTGAGGAAGTTGCTGAGAATGCACAACAGCAAGTGAGGATGGTGAGTCCTCTATGTCCATTCTCTTTGAAGAACTCCCAGGTTCTGTGGTTGTGATAACTTTCTCCCCCTTTTTGGTAGCATCACCCACTTGCATAGGTGAGCTGGAGGATAAATCAGTCACTTCCACAGGTTCTTGTGTTCCTGGTTGAGCTCTCTTAAAGGTCTCTCAGCTAGTTTTTCCTGCAGATATGAAATCTGGAGTTGCTGATCATTGACCCTGTTTTGCAGGGTAGTCACCTGAGATTCCAAGTGACTAACCTTAGAGACTAGATAGGTGCATGTTTGTGACAATTGTTGTACCTTTAGTCTCAAATTCCCCTCATCTTCATCAGAAGAATCACTGGGGGATGAGAGGATTGGACCAAATCCCTTCTCTCACCACCAGCTTGAGTTTCTTGGCTGCTGGTTTTCCTCTGCTCACTGGCAACCTCAGTTAAGATGCCAATGGGCTGAGTTGCCATGGTTGAGGTCTTAATGATGTAATCACTTTCAAAAGTGAGAGCCTCTTCCATATGGACATCCTGAACAGGTTCAGATGTGTCCACCTCAGTAATAGGTGACTGATGAGGGATAGACTGAGGAGAGTCAGAGGTACTCATCTCTCTTTGAGTAGGGGAGGAGAAGAGAGACTCATGGTACTCACTGAATCCTAAGTCTTCATCAGTGTAAAAGGATAGGTTGGGAATTGGTTGGTTTAGATCCAAAGGCTGGGGATGGTAGCTGTCCCCTGAAGGTTGTTCACTTGAGTGTTGAGACTCAGAGTGAAGGCTTACAGTTGTTGGGCTAATGAGCTCATCAGGTTGAGCTTGAGGAACCTCAGCCCTGATAGGTAAAGTAATGGGAGTGGTTTGCTCCTCAGGAGAAGTGGGAGCTCTGGAGTCCACTTCTTCCTGTAAGGTTGAGTATTTGGGGGCCTGCACAGACTCAATAGCCTGAGCAGGGGTTCGTTGGGATTTTCTTTTGTAGGTGATGAATATTGGAGGTTGTGAAGAGGGTAGGAGAGCAGTAGGTGTGGGTTCAACACTAGCTTGGACTGCTATGTTGTCACCTTGAGCAATGAGCTCTAACATTTTTGGGACTAGGCTGTTTCTACCCCTGAGAAGCCTACAGTTGGCTTCTTCATAATTTTAAAGATGCCGGGCTTCATCTGTCCCAGTTTAAGAATATTGCCTGTTTCCCTCAACTGTGAGCCCAGTTCACAGTTAAGAATGTGTTGAACATATCTAGGAAACATGTAATATTCTAAGGAGTCTAAGTTTGCAAGTAAATTAGTATAAACAAATTGTGAATACCTGAACTTGACCCCCTGAACCATCCCATGAACTATAAAGGAGAGATCCTCAGGAATCTGGTCCCATCCACCATGCTTGTTTGATAAGCTGTGGATAACCACATGGAGCAGGTATTTCCACTGGGATGAGACCTTCCCTTTCCTGAAGGTCTTTACAGAGAAATCTCCTTCATAGCCCATCTGCTCGAAGGAATGATTAACCGCTTCTTTTGGAAAAAACACTTCACCTGCTTCATCATCCAGCTGAAGATGTCGGTTGATGATGGCCGGAGTGATGAAAATTGTTCTCCCCTGCACTGTGGCAGACAGTGCCTTCTCCCCATCCATAATGACCTCTTGGCAGGTCTTCCAGAATTCAAGCAAATGATCCTCATATAGAGGAGGATCAATGGTTAGGGAGGTGAAGTAGTGAGACAAAGACAAGAAACGGCAAACCTCTGAGAAATGAGGATCTTTGTCAGAGCATAACAGAGCAACCTGATTGTGTTGTCTGTGTAGCTGCATGGCAAAGTGAGGATCATTTCTGTGTGTAAGGTCAGCCATTGTGAGGTAGCTCAGAGATGAAGAGAAAAGAATGGGAAGTAAATTTCAGAGAGAAAGCTTTGGGTTTTAGGTATGGAAGAAAAGCAGATGATAGAAGAGGGGGGAAACCGTTGGGTTTATATGAGAGAGAAGGATTTCAGATAAAGTTTAATGAAAGAGGATAAACTTTGAAATCCGTATGTCGGTCCCACCTCTGAAAAAGTAGTTTACCTTTTTGCTCAAAAAGTAGTTTTCTTGGAATTCGAAAAGCTTCCGAAAGTAATTTGTCTTCGGAAGTTTGATTGAAAAAGCTTCCGAAGCTAAAGTGACTTCGGAAGAATTTTCCTGAGAGTCTTAAAGATTTATGCTTCGGAAGAGAAATAAACTTTTGGATGCTTTGTATAAGAATGAACAAAGCTTCCGAAAGTAATTTTTGCTTCGGAAGGAAAAAGTCCTTAAAAATGAATAAGTGTCTAAGTTGAGAATTTTAAGCTTCGGAAGATAAAGTTTGACTTCTTCCGAAGGTAAAATTTCTTAGACAGTCATTTATTTTGAAGACATATTTTTCTTCCGAAGGTAAAATGTTATCTTCCGAAGTGTCAGAAAATTTTCAAGAATCCAAGGAAAGTCTTCAAAAAGAGTTTTTCATTCAAAGAAAACATGAGCTTATGAAAGTGATGAACTAGACAACTTAGGACACACATATTTTAAGAAGAAATAATTAGAATTAGTTTTAAAAAAAAATCTACTCAAAGTTAATCATCCCAATAGCTGATATCAGATATTTAAATCTCTGTTCATCAAAAGCTTTTGTGAACAGATCAGCATATTGTTCATCTGTGTGAACTTTGACTAGTTTAATTAACCCCTTTTCATAGTTATCTCTTATTAAATGATACCTGATGTTGATGTGTTTGGTCCTTGAGTGCTGCACAGGGTTCTCAGTGATAGAGATAGCACTGTTGTTGTCTATGTGGATAGGAGTCTCTTTGAAGTTAAATCCGTAGTCTAGCATCTGATTTTGAATCCAAAGCACTTGAGCACAGCAGCTTGCAGCAGCAATGTATTCAGCCTCAGCAGTTGATGCAGACACACAGGTTTGTTTCTTGCATTGCCATGAGACAACCCTTCCACCAAGGAATTGACATCCCCCAGATGTAGACTTTGCAGTCATGTTGCAACCACCATAATCACTGTCTGTATAGGCATACAGATTGAAGTTAGAATTCTTTGGATACCATAAACCAAGTGTTGAAGCACCTTTGAGGTATCTTAAAATCCTTTTCACAGTGATTAAGTGAGACATCTTAGGATTAGCTTGATATCTTGCACAAATACATGTAGCAAACATGATATCAGGCCTGCTAGCTGTAAGATACATAAGAGACCCAATCATAGCCCTGTATAAGTGCTCATCTACACACTCCCCCTCAAGATCTGGACCAAGAGAGTGGTTTCTGGCTATGGGTGTCTTAGCAGTCTTACAATCAGTCATGTTGAACCTCTTGAGTATATCTTGAATATACTTTGACTGACTTATGAAAATGCCATCTTCAACCTGCTTCACTTGAATTCCCAGAAAGAAATTAAGTTCTCCCATTGAACTCATTTCAAATCTATCTTTCATCAGCTTTTCAAAGTCTTTGCAGAGCCTTGAATTGGTTGAGCCAAAGATGATGTCATCCACATATACTTGAACTAGCAGAATGTCGTTTCCTTGTCCTTTGATGAAGAGAGTTCCATCTATAGTACCTCTCCTGTAACCATGTTTACAGAGATACTCAGACAGTGTCTCATACCACTTCCTGGGTGCCTGATGCAGCCCATAGAGAGCTTTGTCAAGCTTGCAGACATAATCAGGATGATCAGGATCTACAAAACCAGGTGGTTGTTTGACATAAACCTCCTCATCAATCACTCCATATAAGAAAGCACACTTTACATCAAGTTGGTAGACCTTGAAGTTCTTGGATGCAGCAAATGCCAGGAATATCCTAACAGCTTCTAGTCTAGCTACAGGAGCAAAGACATCAGTGTAGTCAATCCCTTCTTCTTGTGTATATCCTTGAACAACTAGTCTAGCCTTGTTCTTGATGATGATTCCTCTATCATCCTTTTTATTCCTAAAAACCCATTTGGTTCCAATGGTAGTCTTCCCATGAGGAAGAGGACAAAGGTTCCAAACTTTCTGTCTTTTGAATTGAAGCAGCTCTTGTTGCATAGCTTCAACCCAACTTCCATCCTTTAGAGCCTCCTCAACTTTCTTTGGCTCTAACTGGGATAGAAAACAAGAGTGAAGACAAACATTTGCTTCATGGGTTTGCCCTCTTGTCTTTACCCCGGAGATAACATCTCCAATGATGTTTGTAGTAGGATGAGACTTGTGGATCCTTAGCTGAGGGATCACAGCAAGTTGCTGAGATAGATCCAAATTTGAGAAATTTAGATCTGGTCTTGAAGATTGATCCTCCACATTATCACACTTATCAAGATTAACTTGATCCAATGAGTGTGTGACATCATTGATGTTATCATCTATGGTATGGTTATTAGCATCAAGAGATTCTTGATCACTTTCACCATCACCATTGTTATCTTCTGCAATTGAGATGTCTTTATCTGGTTGAGAGGCCTCTGAACTGGAATTTGAAGGCATGCCAGATGTATCAGCTGGATTTGTCATTGTTGTGCTGATAGAAACCTCATTTGCTGAAGTAGTTCCAACTGGAGCTGAAGGTCTTCCAAGCTCAAATCTTGGATCAGGATCACCTGTATTTAAATTTTCTGCAGATCCTGAAACATGCTCACAAGATTTATTAAAACAGTTGGTAACTAAATCAAGATCAAATAGCCAATCCGGACCAGAACCAGCCACACTGGGAGTGTGCTCATTGAAAGTCACATTGGCTGACTCCTCAATGATTCTAGTTCTGAGATTGTATACTCTATAAGCTTTAGCTTGAGAAGAGTATCCAATGAAGTGTCCATCGTCTGATTTCTCAGCAAACTTGGCAACTTGATCTTTGGTATTCAAGATGGTGCAGGGACATCCAAATGACCTGAGAAAACCAATGAAAGGTTTCCTCTTGTGCCAAAGTTCATAAGGAGTCTTACCATGTGTCTTAACTACTAAGACTCTGTTTTGCACATAGCAGGCAGTATTAACTGCCTCTGCCCAGAAGGTGATAGGCAGTTTAGAGTCAGACAACATAGTTCTTGCAGCTTCAATAAGTGTCCTGTTTCTCCTCTCAGCAACTCCGTTTTGCTGAGGAGTCCTGGGAGCACTGTATTGTCTTGTAATACCCTTTTCATCACAAAATGTATCAAGGATTTGGTTTTTGAATTCAGTTCCTTGATCACATCTTATGGTTTTGACCTTGTGATCACATTGATTCTCAATCTTTAAGATGAAATTCTTTAGAATCTCAGGAGTCTCATCTTTAGTTCTAAGAAAGAAAACCCAAGTGAATCTTGTAAAATCATCTGTGATCACTAGACAGTATAAGGTCCTTCCTAAACTCATTACACTGGTGGGGCCAAAGAGATCCATATGTAATAAGTGTAGGGGAGTAGTGATGGAGTTCCTTTCCTTAGGCTTGTGAGATACCTTGTGTTGCTTCCCTTTCAGGCATGCAACACAATGATCATCACTTGTAAACTCTTTCTTTGGCATTCCAGTTACCAGATCATGTTTGATTAATTTATTCATATTCTTAAAGTTTACATGGCACATTCTTTTATGCCATAGGAAAGACTCATCACTATTTGCTTTAGATAGAAAGCATGAAACTTCTCCAGAGGGAGATGTTTCTTGCAAATCCATCTTGTACATGTTCCCTTTCCTGGGGGCTCTGAGCAGAATATGCTCATGAGGAATGACCACTCCAGGTTTGAGAACAATGCACTCATGCTCAGTGAAGAGCATGTTATGACTCTGATCACAAAATTGAGATACACTCAGAAGATTGTACCCAAGCTCCTTAACAAAGTTTACCTTCTCAATGCTGAGCTTACCATTTGTGACCTTGCCCCTTCCATAAATGTAACCACCTTCATTTCCTCCAAAAGCAACTGGTCCTCCATCAATTCTCTCAAAATTATGAAGTAAAGACCTATCGCCTGTCATGTGCCTGGAACAGCCACTGTCAATTATCCAGACATTCTTGTTTGTCTTGAGCTGTTCCTGCACAAAGAAAATGATTAGTTACATTTGGAAACCCAAGCCTTACTTGTCTTGGGTTCAGTAAGTGTAATAGAAGGTAATGCAACAGTAATAGATCCTATGGTTGTACAGAGGGGATCTTCGGCTGTTGTTGATGGAGAAACCTCAGTCATTTGGTCTTTCTTAGACTTCCACACCACCTTTGGAGTCTTGGACTTGACCTTCAAAACCTTAGAAGCTTTTGGAGCTTCACAAGTTTTAATGACTGATACTTCGGAAGAATCTACAGTCACTGCAGTAGACTTTAGTACTTCGGAAGAACTCCTTTCTTCCGAGACCAACTTTGCTTCCGAAGGTAATTTTCCATTTACCTTCTTCTTTGATTTGGAGCTTCCGAAGGAAACAGACTTTCCTTCCGAAGCTTGAGACTTCTTGAGATTCTTTGAAGTCTTTGTATTGGTCATGTGGATAGTACTTTTAGGATTGTATGGACAATCCTTGGCAATATGAGAAGTACTTTCACACATAACACACAGCATTTTCTTCTTCAAAGAAATCTCCTTTTGAGAGCAAGACTGGCCTTGGTCACATCCCTTTTTCACCTTCATCTTGGTAGATTCAGATACAGTTCCCTTGGGCTGTGAACTGTTCTTGGAATTTGATGGTCCAGGCTGTGCAGCAGTGGTACACAGCAGCTCAGTCTTCTTCTTTGTACTGAGATGATTTGAACATGAACCAGAACTCTTGGATAAGAGGCTTTGGTGGATGTCTTCAGTCCTTATTGCTTTGAAACCTGCAGAGATGAACACTTGTTTCTGCTTAGCATCAAAGGTAGCCTTGATTTCTTGAGCCTTCTTTGCTTTCCTTTTGCTCTTCCTGATCAAGTTCTTTCTCTTGGACTTGGTCATCACAGTTAATTTCTTCTCCTCAGAAGGATAGTGGCCCTTGGAGGAATCCTCTTCTTCACTCTTCTCAGAGGGATTCCTCACTATCACTTCTTCATCATCCTCACTTACTGGATCTATGAGAGAAGCTCATCTTCACAAGTTCCACACCTAGGAGATCTTACAGACAAGATTGTGTGTGGAGGAGCTATCTCATTTGATCCCAGTCCCTGTCTATTTTGATAACAAACCTTATTGTGTAGGGATGAGGATATCATGTTCTTGAAGGTCTCTTCTTCAAGAACACTTTTCTCTGCCAGGGCTTTGCTGATCACAAGCTCAGCCTGGCACTTAGTCAACTTAGTGATGAGATCTTGGATCTGAGTTTTAAAATCTGTATGTTCATGTTTTAGTACTGAAATAGTTTTCTCCAAGTCTTCTATCTTTAACTTGTAATCATTTTCAGACTTTCTAAAGTCAGATTTTAATATGTTTAATGACTCAAGATCAGATCTCATCTCTAGGTTGTAGGACCTGTATCTATTTACTTTAGCAATGCATTCAGGGGAGCAAAGATGTTCTAATACCTTGGCTTCATCATGATCAGCCATCAATGCTTGGTTTGGAGAAGCATCCTCCACCTGAAAACTCCAGTCAAATCCTCCCTCTTCAACAGCAACCGCAGCATGTTGCTTTGTCTTCTCAGCCTGAGGGGTATTGTTGGTGTAGTTTGGTCTGAGTTGTGTTTGACCCCCATTTGCTCTGGGTGCCTTACACTCCCTGGCGAAGTGACCCATAAGGTTACAATTGTAACACTTAACTTTGCTTTTATCCAGGCCAAACTTACCACTGGTAGCATTGCTTGGAAATTTTCTTCCTGTCCTCTTGTAGAACTTCTTGGCTCTGTGAGTGAGAAGAGCCATCTGCTGAACTATCTCCATGTATTCCAGGTCATCTGGATGGATACAGTCTAGATCTTCAAGAGTGAAGAGATAATTTCCACAGCTTTCATCTGCAGACACAAAGGCTTGAGAAGAACTTGTCTCTTGGAATGGGCTTCCTTGAGTAAAGTTCTCCCTTGGTGTCTCCGGGAAGGTGATGAAAGGACCCTTTTGTGAGTTGTCAGGGTAGCATAGAAGATGATGTTGGGGTTCTATGCTGTCCCTTTCAACCACATGAAGGGCTGAACCCATTTGATTGTTAGAGTTGCCAGATGAACCTTGTAAGTTCATTCCATCTGGTATCCACTGAGAATCCCATATAACTCTGTCAGAGTAAGAGTTTTAAGGTTCTCAGTCCTCTTGATTACCACACAATAGTGTGTCCATTGCCTAGGAAGTGAGGACATGAACTTCCTTACAATGTCTCTGTTCTCAAGAGGAACTCCTCCATCCACAAGGGTATCCACAATCTCAACATACCTGAAGTATTGTTGGGTCATGGTTTCACCTGTTTTAAAGGTGAAATTTTCAAACTGCTGCTTCAGAAGATCTTTCTTGTTCTCCTTGGCTTCAGAGGAGCCTTCATACATCAGCTTCAGTGCATCCCACAGCTGTTTAGCTGTTTTGCACTTCTTAAAACCTCTGTACACAGAGTTTGGAATAGCAGTCTGAAGAGCAGTCATGGCCTTCCTGTCAATCTCTACTCTTTTCCTATCTTCATCTGAGTAGTTGGCCACATCTTTAGGAATCATACCAGCACCGGTAGCAGAGGGGGTGCTGGGTATGAAAGGTCCATATTCAACAGATTCCCACATTCTTGAGTCAAGAGACCTGATGAAGCCTTCCATCCTCATGCACCAGGTGTCGAAGTCATCAAGAGTGATCAATGGGGATTTGTTCATGGTTCCAGTCTCCATATCAGTCTTTGAGATGGAAGCCATTTGAAAAAGTTTAGTTTTTGTGTGTGTGAGGGATCTTAAGATGGTTAGATCTTATATCACGAGCCTGAATGCTCTGATACCAATTGCAGGATCGTTCAAGGGCTTGAACACAATTACAACACAACAACACAATGAGGAGATTAACTAAACTTAATCAAACAGTGAACTGGTAACCAAAGGTGATGCAGAGAACACAAGTAAAGCAAGAGACAGAACAAGAGAGTATAGTTTTCAAGGTAGCAGTATATTGCTTTCTCAAGTTCTTTTACAAGTGTTACAAAGCATTTCTGAAAGATACAAGAACTTGGAATACTTATACTACAACCTACAGCCGGCTATACTATGAAAGCCAGCTGGATACAATTGACTAGACACTAACAAAATCAATTGTAGGATCAAAAGGCATATCTGCCTTTTGACCTTGTGACTATGACATGCCATAGCTCACATCCTTATACATTATAAAAAGGATAAAGTACATAAAGTGGAAAGTTTCAGACTCAAGACCTCAATGTACAGTTACCAAAAGCATGGACCTTTTCACCAACTCTTGTAAGTTGGTGACTTATCAGAGACGCAGCGGAAAAGGTGCTTTATGGAACAGTACATCAGATAAAGCATGTGTACTAAAAGTCTTCGGAAGAAATCTGTCTTCATAAGTTGAAGCTTCGGAAGACTTTGTCTCTTCAAGCTTCGGAAGACTTCATGTTAGGCTTCGGAAGATATTGGTCTTGGCTTCGGAAGATATTACACTTAGAGTATTTTTCTAATGCTTTGTGTAATTCTTCCGAAGCATTCTTCACTTCAGTACTTAGTGCATGTTGCTGAAACACTTAGGCAGTTTTGGGTTGCATCAGACTTCAGGAATCCTTACAAATGCCCTCTCCGGACAACTCCCCACCAACACCTTCTCCCTCCTCAACATCAGGAATCTATACCTCCAAGACAACCTTTTCTCCGGTCGGATCCCTGACTCGTTCTCCGGTCGGAATCGGGGTCGGGTACAGACTCGTCAGATGGGCCTCTCTGGTTGGGCGATTGCCGAATTTGTGATCGCATCTGTAGTGGGTCTGTTGTTTGATTTTGTTCTTTTTGTGTTGTAAGAGGAGGAAACAGAGCAATGAGAGGAGATCGAAGGATTTAAGGGAAATGAAGCAGGTTGAGATTGATGTGCAAAGGGTAGGTGAAAAGAGGGGACCGGGTTTGGCAGGTTGCGTTTGGGAGTGGGTTCAAATGTAATAGTGCGGTTTGGGAGGCGGATTGGAATGTTGAACCGGCGGTGGTGGAGGGGGACGGTGGTGGTGAGGCGGAGGAAGGGGGTTTTCGGACGGTGGAGATATAGGAGAGGACTGAGGCGATGGTGAAGAAGAGGAGGGGCCGAAGGTGGAGGTGAGGAGGGCGGAGGCGATGGCGGGGAGGCGGCGGTGGAGTCGGAGAGGAGGGATGTGGTGGGGTCGAACTGGTTTTGGAGGTGGAGGGGTATTTTGGTCTTTTTAACACTCAATTAACTAGAAAATATTAACACCGTTAATCAAAAGGACGAAAATAGAAACGATCCACAAAACTCAGGCCAATAATGGTGAGAAAATAGACGTTGGTACTCAAGTGGAGACAATTGTAAAACCCAGGGACGAAAACTAAAATTAACTCTTGCTTATATTTTGGTTTTTTCTTTTTCTTTCTAACATATCTATATATATATATGTATATGTATATACATGTGTATATATCTATGATATCTATGTATATACATATATATATGTATGCATACATATACATATATATATATATATTATATATATATATGTATACATACATATGTATGTATACATATACATATAGATATATATATATATATATATATATATATATATATAATATATATATATATATATATTATATATATATATATATATATATATATATGTATACATACACACACACATATATATATATACATATAATATATATATGTATACATATATATATATATATACATATGTATACATATACATGTATGTATACATACATACATACATACATACATACATACATACATATATATATATATACATATGTATATATATACATATATATATATATATATGCATACATACATATATACATGTATACATATATATATATACATGTATATGTATACATACATATATACATATGTATATATATGTATGTATATATACGTATATATATATAGATATATCTATATATACATATATATATACGTGTGTCTATATATATATATATATATATATGCTTGAGTCTGTACTTTTACACATAATATGTTTTGTTTTTTATTTTTAAAATTGTAATAACATATGAAGAATCAAGTGAGAGAACAGACAAAACTTAAGACAAAAAAAAAAGTTTTAATAAAGTTATATTTAAGGAATCGCATGTGAATTAATGGCCTAATGCTTTATAACAGGGTGGGGGCTCTCACATCGAGACCCGCGGCGGGGCCGGTTTTTCACGTAACCTACAACCCATCCTGCTTCTTTGACAGTAAATGGTCCATTTTTTACTGTTACCCATCCCTACCCCTTCCCCAACGGTACTTAAACCGTGTGAGAATGTTTTAGAGCCAATGTTGAAAAACATTCTTAAATGCAAACATCAAATTGTCCAGATATACGATTGAGGGTTGTAGATTTTTAGTTTTATTCTTTTTAATTCTTCAGTTTTTATGTATTTTTAATATAGTTTTTTTAAATTTTATTTGTTAATTTATATTAATGAAGTAAATTTGTTTTTAGTTTTAAAAAAATTATGATGTGATATGGTATGAGTGACTTCAAAATGATGTCTTATGATATGGTTGATATAGTATGAAATGACACTACATGATTGATGAATATGTGTGATGTGGGCATCACCACCCTAAGCCTTTCATGTGCATGTTTTTGAAGAACTATATTTGGTTTTATTATTTTTATCCTTTTATTCATTACTTCAAGTTAGGTTTGAATATGTTGTTTTTTTATTTTCATTAAATGTATGTATTTTAGAATTTATTAAAAAATGTGTTTTGCGATTTGATTCACCAAGGTCTCGAAATTTAGCCGTTCAAGTATTCGCACGAGATGATGGCATGTTGCAGGGGCGGCCTAACGGGGTGGTGGTGGGTGACAGGGGTGGTGGTGGGTGACAGTTTAGGTTCGATCTCTTCATGGTCCTGAAATTTGTAAAATTTATATATATTAAATATATATACACATTTAATGTTTTTCAAGAAAAAACTATAAACTATTAATAAACTCATAAACCGATTCAATAACATTTTAATTATTTTACTTTATTAAACCTTATCTTAGTGTTCATTAATATTTTAAATAGTTTAACCAATTACAATCGTATTATAAATTTTTATAAACAAGTTTTCTGGTTTAGATTTTTATTATATGTCGTATTGTATGCCACATTTTTACTCTTGCCCGGGGCCCAAAGTTTCTTAAGAATTCTTGCGACCGGGCCTAACGCGTTGAATTGATCAGGAAGATTATTTCTTAATTCTCTTTTCTTTATATAATGTTTTCAAGTAAGCACACCAACATTAAAATTGATTGATCATCACAATTTGTTCTTTTACGCGCCAATATACTTATTCTCAAACAAAAGTCCAGTCACGTAATACATTCATTGATGCAGATTTATTTCTTATTTTTTGTTATTTTTTTAACCAGCTAGTGGAATGCTATCGCACGATGTAGCAGAAATTCTATGTATATGTACTATGTAGAACATAAAATATTGTTGTCGTATAAATAATCATTGAAGTTTAGATAGGGAGACATTTTTCTGTATGGATTTCCATTGGTACCCATACGAAGTGGCTCGTTTTTATTGTAAATTTTTGTTAAAGCGTTGATAAAAGAAACAACTTCTAATAATATATTCAAATTTTCACAGAACAATATTATCAAAAGTTAATAAACTTGAAAAGCTTCATATAAAAAGTCACTAAAAGTAAAAATTTAAAAATAAGCTCAACTATCAATCTCATTAATTAATAATTAAGATCAAATTGTAGGATAAAGTTTATTAAAGGGGTAGTTTATAATTAACCACTTTTTAACTTTTTTAAGTTTCCTATTTGTTTATAACTTTTATATACGAAATTGTTTTTTTTAAATAATACCACAAAAAGAAGTATTTTTTTTTCTTTAAAAAGAGTTCAGTACTGTTATATAAAAAAATATTTTTTTAAGTTTTAAGCTCACATCTCCTATTTAAAACAATTGAATGACATGTGTCAATTCTTTAATTCTTTTTAAATTTTATAAATTAGATATCATTTTCACTATAGAGCACTATTATAGTAAAAATTTAAAATATATATTATAATTAAGAAAACCAAGTTGTATTTAAAATAAAATATATTATATTTGACTCGACCGGTTTTAAATACAATTTATATTGAGACATAGTTAAAAATAAACACGTTACAACAGTACATTCGAAATTTATTACAACATTTAATTTTTAAAAGTTAGAAGAGAAAAATAAAAATAGGCTCAAAATCAATTATAGTATTAAAATAATAATCAAAATTCTTAAACATTTGAACTTTTGTTGTGCTTTGACAACTTGTATTCGTAGTGTTTTTTTTAATATTACCTACATTCATAACTCGTGTTTTTTTAATATTACCTACATTCATAACTCGCCTAATGCAGCATGGTAATTCAATGTATTTTCAAGAAGAAAAACTAGATGAAAAAACCAGAAAGAAATAAAACTCTAAAAAGATGTTAAACATAAACATCTAATCAAATTAAATTACCAATATAACTATTAAAAATAAATATATACAAAAAACAATCAATAAAAACAAGCCACGTGTCCATTCCTCGGCTCGTGGCCGAGAAAAAACCATAATCTCTCGCTGAAAATGTGACTGGGCGAGAGATTTACATAATCCCTCGTTGACGTGATAGAATTTTAGTGGTATCTCGCTGACATGACCCATTTCTTGCTGATTGGGTGAGGAATCAGGGATTTTCCTCACTTATAATTACCAAAATGTCACTCCTCGTTTTTAATACAAAATTTTAGAAAATGTATTTACCCCTGATTTAAAGATGAAAGTTTAAAAAAGTTTTTTAATATAAACTTTACAAAACTTTTGCTTAAATAAATGCAACTTTTTAAGTTTTTTACAGATGAAAGTTTAAAAAATATTGTTATTATTTAAAATAGTTGAGTATATGTAATCCGAATCATATCTTATCTAAAAAGTTATTTTGAATAAATATTAAATATTAACTATTAGTTTAGTATTTTAATTCAACCCGTATTAAAAACAAATTTCTAAACTAGTAAAATAAATAAAGTAAAATATTAAAATTTGATAAGTTTGTTAAGAAAAAAAGTTGTATTATATACACGTTAAATAACAAATTTAAGTGTTTAAAAAAAATAAATGAAAAAAATAATAAAACTAATGATTTTTTTAAATTTTGGTAAACAACTTTTTAAATTTTTTGTATTAAAAAACAAAAAAAATTTCTAAGCGAGTAATGGCATTTTGGTAATCATGGGCGAGAAAAACCCTTGATTCCTCGCGCAATCAACAAGGAATGGGTCATGTCATCGAGGGATTATGTAAATCCCTCGCCAATCACCTTTTCAGCGAGGGATTATGGATTTTTCTCGCCCACGTAGCGAGGAATGAAAACATGGCTCGTTTTTATTGGATTTTTTTTGTAAATTATTTTTTAATGATTATATTGGTAATTTAATTTGCTCAAATGTTTATTTTGGTAGCCCTAAACAAAAAGCCCGAAGAAACCCTTTTTGAGTTTAATTCGGACAGCCAAATTGTGACACCATACATTAATCCCATATTGGTCGTGGACAGGAGAGATTTCTGGTTCATAAGGAATGTCTTGTCTCTAATATCACCAACGTGTTTTGGGCGTATTGGTTGTGGATAAGAGGTGAACCTCATAGTTAAGCATACTCAGGTGACAGTAATCCGAAGATAAGTGACCTCCTTGGGATGTTTTCACCCAAACAACTAAAAGTAAATCCGTGAGCTGCTCGTAACCAAAAGCAATGTCAAGTATTACACAAATTCTTATACAAATAATCCAAAAAGAAAATAAAACATATGGTCCAATCATGGGCCACTAAGGATTTAGTTTGTCTGTCACTATACATGTCTTTCAAAATTATATTGATAAAATTTTAGGTAAATGTCCTTTATTCAGCTGCTTATTTAAGATTTACTAATTATATATATTTTAAGCTTTAAAGATTGTACATATGTAAGACCTTGTTTCCAGGCACCTCACAGTTGGTCAATCACAACATTTAAAACATTACACATTATAATTATACAAACTTAAGCAGCGGAAATAATTTATCAAAAATAATTCATTTCGTTTAAAACACTGTTGTTAAGCAATACATCATCATTACAAAACAACATCAACATAGAATACGAATGGATGTCAATCTTTCCCTGCCGAGTAGCTTCATCCTCGTGCCATCCTCAGCAATAATTACCTGCCAACTGAAAATGTATAAAAGTCAGCGTTGCTGAGTGAACTCTAGTTTTATAAGTAATAAAATACTTTCTATATGTTGTATATGAAAATACTCTTTTCTGTAAAATACAACTCTGTACTGTATATGCGAGCACGCATTAACTATATGAACATATACTATTCATTCTCTTTATTGTATGCCTTGTTTGTAAACTTTTATCTTTATTTTTCACTTTCTGTATGGACCAATGAGCAATACCCTAACTATATGCGCGATGGAAAACGGGTGATAGGCCATCTATATCCCTCGAAAGGGTCAACTGTATCCCTCGAAAGGGTCAACTATATCCCTCAAAAGGGTCAATTATATCCCTCGAAAGGGTCAACTGTATCATTCGAAAGGGTTCTGTGTACTGTGTACAAGGTCGACCCAATCACCCAGGACACGCTACAAAGGTCCTGCCAATCTCGATTGATTGGCCCTGTGTGCATAATAGGGTAGCTAACCCGCAACACAGTTGAGCTAACGACAACATGGTCGTGTACCTCCTGTAAGCTTGCAAGACATGTTAACATTTTCATTAATGTTCCTCTTCTTTTCTTTATTGCTCTTTCACTTTATTATTATGATATACTTTACGTTACGATAATAACATACCACGTAAAGTCATATACTATAAGTAATAATAATAATAGCAATAATAATAATAAGGAACAATCATAACCATGCATGAAACATCATCATAAATAAGCCCTAGTCAACCTCGGTCAAAACCTTAAAAGCACAGACTCCCAAAAAATTCTGTAAAAATTTCTAAGTGCTTAGGCGCTTTGGCACTATTTGGGCGCATGAGTCCTGTTTGGGCGTTTCATCACTATGTAGGCGCATCAGCCAACACTTACTCATTTTATCACTTAGGCGCATGAACTATTCAGGCGCATGGGCACTATTGGTGCGTCTGAACACTTAGGCGCATGAGCCACTTGGGCGCATGGGCACTATTCGGGCGCATGGGCACTATTCGGGCGCATGGCCCTACACTTAATTGTCCGACTAATATTTCTAGGCGCATGAACCACTGTTCAGGCGCATGGGCTATACTTAAACATTTCTAAAGCAATCTTAGGCGCATGGGCTATTGTTTAGGCGCATGGATTACACTTAAATCTTTCTAAGGCATTTTCAAGCGTATGAGCCTTATCTAGGCGTATGGACCCTCTGTGTAACATTTTTCTAGTATGTTTTCAAACCCAATCATCGAACCCATCTGTTCTAAGCTTAATGAGGCTATTCTAAACATGCATAACCTATAAGCATTCAAGAATCAACATCCAACATGCATAATACATACGGGTAAACATACACAAGCTTTGAAAATCATTTTAATACATTTTCAGCCCCAAAGATAGTTTAAAACAAGTAAAAACCGGGGTCTAGAACTCACCTGATGCAACTTGGGTGTTTCTTCCTTTCTAACCGCTTGCAATGAGTTCAAACACCTTGAATTCGACTTCTCTTCTTCTTCTTTTTCTACAGCCTAGAGTTTCCCCTGCTCTCTCTCTCTAAAACCGAAGAAAATGGTGATGTGAAGTGAGGGTGGGCGGCCATGCCCACCTTTACACCAACGTTTGAAAGATTTGTCTTTTTTGGACACTTTTAGTCCCTCCACTTGGACTTTATTGCTTTTCTTTCATTTATTCTTCATGTCTTGTATTTTTAAAATAACCTTCTACTCGAGCAATGATTCGGAAAGGGCCTATATATCTTGGGCTCAACTTTGCCCTGCTTCCTGAATCGGATAATGCCCTTCCAAGGCGAGACCTTCAACATAACCCGGTTACCCACCTGGAACTCAATTGATCTGCGTCGTTTATCAGCATGCGACTTCTGTCTATCTTTAGTTGTCTTCATGAAGGCTTTAATCATCTCAAGCTTCTCAGTCGTAGCCTCGATTACCTCGACGCCGTGACATCCGGTAAATTTCCGTTACCAAACTCCGTTAGTTCCGTTAAGTCTTGCATACACGAGTCGTAAACACACACTAGTTGTCGTTTAACGTTGGTGGCCTAATAATAATTAATAATGCTAAATTAATGATAATCTAATTTATTATGTGATTATTGTGTTATGTTTATGTGTTTGCATGTTTAAAATGTTAATTAGAAAATTAATCGCGTAACGCGGAAACGTGCCTATTTATTCGTATGTCTTGTGTTTTTATAAAGATAAAATATACAATGATTTTAACTAGTTTATATCTTTATATTATTAAGTTAAAAACACTTTACAAAGAGTTTAAAGCCTAGTTTTTATAAAATACAAATTACAAGGGTTTAAAGGGTAAATATGAAGATTAAAATTAAACAAAACAATCCCAAGCCCTAGCCCACCCCATTCGGCCATGACTTCACCCTCATACCCCTCTCCCTTGCGATTTCGACCTAGAACAAGCATCAAAGCATCGATTTGGTTCGGTTGCAAGGCATACAACACGTTGGAATCATCAATTGCAAGTTAACACACGTTTAAAGGTTAGATTTTTCAAGTTTTTGTGAGTTGTTCATGATGGCCGAACCTAAATTCGTGAATGAGTGTTCATGGAGTCGAAATAGATGTTAACTGATGATGTTAGTATGTTAGTTGGATTGAATACATGTTGTTTAACGTTGATTATGCATGAATTGTATGTTTCTAGTGGATTGATCATGAACTTTGGTTTTATACAAATCCTAATGCGAAACTAGCATGATTATGTGAAGTTGATGATTTTTTGATGAATGTATGATGATTTGCAGGTTGTATGAATGTTAGGATACGTTGATCTTGCAAGAAATTAATGAATTGAAGTTGGTGTTCATAGCTTACTAATAATAGTAACTTTATTTTGCATGTAATGTTGAATTATTGATGAATTGATGTTATGGATGTGTTCATGGTGATGATTAGATGTTAGATTGTTGTTGTGATCATTGGGAATTCAAGAACACATGTTATAGTTCATACATTACCAAAGATAGTAACTTTTTAGGATATGAATTGATGAGTTATGATGTTTGGATGTTGTTGATCATGCTTAGATGTTGATATGAACTTGAATTGGTATATTATTAATGAATTCATGAATGCATTGGATGTTGATAGATTTTGGGATGTGCTTTCCCAAAAGGGAAATTTTATTTGCACAAAGTTTGATGGATGATAGTTTGAACATGTTCGGGATGTTAGGAGCATGTTAGTAAGTTCATGGATGAATTCTAATGTGATAGAACATGTTAAATTAGTTGTATGGGATGTTTGGATAATCATGAGTGATGTTTGGACTTTGATGATCATGTATGATGTTGATGTTGGTTAGTAGTTAGGATATCATGTTTGGGACTGGAAATTGATTGTTGTGATGTTGTTGAATGCAATGTACATGGCTAATGATTATGATTATGATCATCATACACGCGTGCGGATCTGAGGCCCCTACTTAGTAGGATTGGTAGGGTTTAGGATGTGAAGTCGTGAGTGGCTTCACATGGCATGTGGTGCGTGGTTTGATCTTTGTGTGACATGTTAGTTGTTTTATAACTAGTGGACATGTTAATGTTCTAGATTCGCATGACCTGTATGATACTTGGTTGTATGATGGTCTAAGTGATACACCTGGTTAATATAGCATACATATGATCTATTTGAATGTTAACCATGTATGATATATGTGTATGATTACTTGAATGATTTACAACACATAAAGTCACCAACGGGTCAAACGGGTCAACTGGGTCAAACGTGTCTGTTCTCTGAAATCTTGAGTCCTTGGTTGTAGTGTACTTAGGGTTTCACATGTTCTTTGTTTACACGTACTCATGTACTTATATGATCTAGGTAACCTTTGAAGGTTGTCTGTCCATTCTGTCTCTCAAGTAAAACTCTAAGTGTTTATCACGCATATCAGGTGAGTTTATGCCCCACTCTTTATTTAATCTCTTTGGGGGAGATAGCATACTGGTAAATCACAAACGCTTTATATATTCAAGTTGTGTATAATATTAATATAGTGCTGATATCATGGAAAAGTCCTCACACTTTCGAATTGTTAATATTGAATAGCGGGGAAATTTGGGTAGTACTACTGGGTCTGACGAGCCCCACCTGTGTGACTCGAGGTCAACTGGGTGCAAGTTGTCCTATTGAACATTGTCACGACCTGTTAAGTCGTGACAGGAGGCAACAACGTAACACAGTCAGCTTCAATTGCGAAATTACTATGGATTAATATTTATTCTTAATGAACTAGCTATTCGTTACAATGCACTACTTTTATATCTATGTTATTAAACTGTTTATGTTTGATTATCACTCTTGAACTCACCAACCATTGTGTTGACATTTTAGTATGCTATTCTCAGGTCATTAGCTTGCTTGCCATAGGAGCATTACATGGTTCACTTGCATTCTAAGACTCGGTCTTCAAGACATTTTTTTTAGTATTTTAATGAATAATGTTTACTCTTTTGGGTTGGCACATGTTTTGCCATAGTATACACTTTTATTTCTTTGGGTTGTTTTGTAAAACGCTTCCGCACAGTTTAAAGTTTGTACTTTGATTGATTTTATTTAAATTATGGCATATAGAGTCATTCTGAGTAACTATTGACTGTGATCCTGGTTTGTTTACACGCCTCGCGGTAAAACCCCGCAAGTGGATTTTGAGGGTGTGACAGACGCTCCCTAATTCCTTTTGACCAATATCACCCCAACAAACGGGTATTCTGCATCTTCTACCGTATAGCATCTCGTATGGTGGCATACCAATGCTGGCATGATAGTTGTTATTGTACGAGAATTCAGCTAACGGTAAGTGATCATCCCAACTTCCCCCAAAATCAATCACACATGCCCGAAGCATGTCTTCCAATGTCTGAATGGTCCTTTCTGACTGACCATCAGTTTGGGGATGATAAGCCGTGCTAATATGTAACCTCGTTCCCATAGCATCGTGGAATTTCTTCTAGAATTTAGTTGTAAACTGGGTGTCACGATCAGACACAATGGACACCGGCACACCATGACGAGTTACAATCTCCTTGATGAACAGGTCAGCCAACCTCTCAGATGAATATGTCTCGCGGATCGGTAGGAAGTGGGCACTTTTCGTCAAACGATCAACAATCACTCATATGGCATCGTACCCTTTCGGAGTACGTGGCAGCTTCGTAATGAAATCCACGGTGATGTGCTCCCACTTCCATTCCGGTATATCCAAAGGTTGGATCTTCCCATACGGCTTCTGATGTTCGGCCTTCACTTGCAAACAAGTAAGGCACTTACTCACATATACTCCACCACGTCACGCTTCATACCCGACCACCAATAATCTTTCTTCATATCTTGATACATCTTTGTGGCACCAGGATGAATGGAGTATCGAGTCTTGTGAGATTTATCCAAAATCCTCACATGTAGATCCCTGAAACGAGGAATCCACACCCGTCCAAATCGAGTTTTAACACCAAGTGTGTTGTCACCCAATTCCTCAACCAGACCTCTCATTCTTTCAGAGGTTAGATGATCTTCTTTCAGTGCCTCATCTTGAAACTCCTTGACTTGCTTCATTACATCAAAGGTCATGATCAGTTGATATGCTTTCACCCGAATCGGCTCGGGCCTCTCCTTTCGGCTAAGAGCATCAGCCACCACGTTGGCTTTGCCCGGATGATAATGGATCTCACAATCATAATCTTTTATGAGCTCCAACCATATTCTCTGCCTCATGTTCAGATCTTTTTGCTCGAAGAAGTACTTCAAGCTCTTGTGGTCAGTGAAAATGGTGCACTTCAACCTGTACAGATAGTGCCTCCAAATCTTTAGTGCAAAGACCACGGCTGCTAGCTCCAAGTCATGAGTAGGGTAGTTGACCTCATGAACTTTCAACTATCGGGATGCATAGCCTATAACCTTCCCTCTCTGCATTAATACACACCCTAACCCCGAGTAAGAAGCATTTGAATATACCACCAAATCCTCGCTTCCTTTGGGTAATGCCAAGACAGGAGCTCAAGTCAACCTCACCTTTAACTCCTCGAACGCCTGTTCTTGGGCTTGACCCCATATAAAATTTACATACTTTCGGGTCAATTTGGTCAGTGGAGAAGCGATCTTGGAAAAGTCCTGAATGAACCTTCGATAATACCCCGCCAACCCCAAGAAACTACGAATCTCGGATGGCGTCTTTGGAGACTTCCATTGCATCACAGCCTCCACCTTAGCAGGGTCTACCATAATCCCCTCGGGATTTATCATGTGACCTAAGAATTGAACTTCGCGTAACCAGAACACGCACTTGGAGAATTTGGCATACAACTTCTCCCTTCTTAAGGTCTCTAACACCTCCCGAATGTGATCGGCATGCTCCTCCTCGCCCTTCGAATAAATCAGGATATCATCAATGAACACAATCACTGATTTGTCTAACATTGGCCGACACACTCGATTCATCAAGTACATAAAAGCAGCTGGCGCATTGGTCAGACCAAATGACATAACAATGAATTCATAGTGATCGTAGCACGTGCGAAAAGCTGTTTTAGGGATATCCTGCTCCTTCACCTTCAGCTGATGGTAACCAGATCGAAGATCTATCCTTAAAAACCAACTGGCACCTTGGAGCTGGTCAAACAGATCATCTATTCTTGGTAGGGGGTATCGGTTCTTCACTGTCAACTTGTTCAGCTCTCGGTAGTCAATGCACATCCTCATACTACCGTCTTTCTTCTTCACAAACAGGACCGGAGCACCCCAAGGAGAGATACTCGGTCTAATGAACCCCTTGTCGAGCAGCTCCTGCAACTGCTTCATCAGTTCTTTCATTTCTGTCAGAGCTAACCGATACGGTGCTTTGGCAACGGGTTGAGCACCGGGTATCAAATCAATTTGGAACTCAATCTCGCGATTCGGTGGCACGCCGGGTAAGTCTTCCGGGAATACGTCCGGAAAGTCGCACACCACTAGCACTTCTGATAGTTGTGGTGTTGGCACATCCACATCCTTTACGTAGGCCACGTAGGCACTACATCCACGCCGCATGCACTTTCCCGCCACCGCCATCGAAATCACCTTCGGGATCGTCGTGACGCAATCACCATAAACCGTCACCTTATTCCCGTCAGGTGTTGTCAATCGGATCATCTTCTTGCGACACACGATGTTTGCTTCATAGGTTGCTAACCAGTCCATCCCTAGTACTACATCAAATCCACCTAGGGGTATCACGTGTGACCTAGAAACAAACCTATGACCTTCTAGTTCTATGGCACAGTCCTCTATCACATTAGTAATTCTAGTGGACTTACCAATAACAGTTTCTACATCGAATGGTGCACTGACCTTTCTACTACTAACAGGCAACTTAGCACATAAAGTAGTGGAAATAAAACTCCTGCTAGCACCAGAATCAAACAATACAGAGGCACAAGTTTGGTTTACTAGAAACATACCTAACACAACATCGGGATCAGCTCTGGCTTCCTCCTGGGTCATAGTGTAAGCTCTAGCACCTGCCCTCTGCCCTCCTTCCTTCGGCTTCTTCCTCTCTGTTCCAGAGCTCTCCACCCTCAGCTTCTTACAGTCTCTAGCGATATGGCCAGCCTGGCCACACCTGAAGCATACATTCATTCCCATCCTGCAGTCACCAGGATGCTCCCTTCCACATTTGCCACATATTTTCATCGCTGCACCAAATGTGACCACACGTTGGTCACCCACCTTTGCCACCTTATTGTTTGGAGTGGCTCTACCACGTTCAAACCATTTCCTATTCCAGTTCCGGCCACCACCATCCTTCTTATTCACCTCAGCCACCACCACCTCGCGCTCATCATATAATCTGCCAGCCAAGTCAACCGCTGACCTAAAAGTGCTTGGCCAGGCGGCGATCATATGCCTACGGATATCCGCCGGCAGCCCCTGGATGTATCTTTTAATCTTTCGTGATAGTGGTGTCACTTGATCGGGCACCAGCCGCGCCATTCAATAAATTTAGTGGTGTACTACTGGTGTGTCATCGTTCTCGCCTCCAGCTGCAGGAAGTCTATTTATACCTTGTCCATCTCCTTGTGAGGACAAAATTCCTCAATCACTAACTTCTTCAGTTCAGGCCATCTTATTCTCCCAATGGCCCTGCTACCCTCGGCTTGGACAATGTTGTCCCACCAGCACAAAGCCGAGTCCACAAAAGAGTGGGTAGCGAATTTCACCTTCTGATCTTCACGGCACTCACTGATATCGAGGACAGCCTCCATTTCCCTCACCCACCGGTGAGCAGCTTCCGTAATGCCGTTTCCATTCAAAGTAGGGGGCTTGCATCTCATAAACGCCTCATAGTTACAGCCTCGGGTTGCCTCCGGCGCAGGCTCTTCTTCTTCCTCCTCCTCCTCATCATTAGAGAGAACCGTTTCCGGCTCTGATTGTTCCCATCCTCCCGAGGACCTGTTTCTTTCCTTTCTTTCCCCTTCCCTTACTGCCTTGATCACTTCGGTCACGACAGACGGTAGAATCGTCTACATGACCTGGTGAACCTCTTCCACCACAGCCTCCTTTACTGAGGCTCTCAGATTGCGCTCTCGTCGCCACCCTCCGGATAAGGGGTCTCTGGTTCTTCATGAACCACTTTCTTGAGTCTGGGTCTCCCTCTATTGGGTTGTGGAGCAACACCGTGACCTCCACCACGAGAGGCTTTTGAAGATCTATCGCCAGCCATCCTCTAAAAGCACACTATAAGATTCAAACACTAACGCGGTCATTCAAGGTAACACTCAGTTTATGTCAAGTATAGTAAGTCCCTAATTACAGTGGCCAGTTGTGATTAGCCATTTAATTTACTCTTCATACCCCAAGCATCTCCTATCCTGACTTAGTCAGTATCTAAATCTACTAAGAGCACATAATCAAATAGCATGCGCACATAATACCGGTTAATCATTAAGACATACCTGATGGCACGTAGCTACTCAGGCTGACATCCTTCCATTTGTCCTATTTTCAGTTTAAGTTTAGGTTTTAAAAGTTTATTTAACCCAATTCTCTTAAAACTTTGGCTCTGATACCAACTTGTAAGGCCCCGTTCCCAGGCACCTCACAGTTGGTCAATCACAGCATTTAAAACACTACACATTATACTTATACAAACTTAGCAGCGGAAATGATTTCTCAAAAAACATTCACTTCGTTTAAAACACTATTGTTAAGCAATACATCATCATTTACTGTTTACAAAAGAATTGTTTTAACGCATTACAAAACAACAGCAACATAGAATACGAATGGATGTCAATCTTTTCCTGCCGAGTAGCTTCACCCTCGTACCATCCTCATCAATAATTACCTGTCAACTGAAAATGTATAAAAGTCAGCGTTGCTGAGTGAACTCTAGTTTTATAAGTAATAAAATACTTTCTATATGTTGTATATGAAAATACTATTTTCTGTAAAATACAACTCTGTACTGTATATGCGAGCACGCATTAACTATATGAACAGATACTGTTCATTCTCTTTACTGTATGTCTTGTCTGTATACTTTTATCTTTATCTTTCACTTTCTGTATGGACCAATGAGCAATACCCCAACTATATGCGCGATGGAAAACGGGTGATGGGCCATCTATATCCCTCGAAAGGATACAATATCCCTTGAAAGGGTCAACTATATCCCTCGAAAGGGTCAACTGTATCACTCAAAAGGGTTCTGTGTACTATGTACAAGGCCGACCCAATCACCCAGGACACGCTACAAAGGTCCTGCCAATCTCGATTGATTGGCCCTGTGTGCATAATAGGGTAGGTAACCCGCAGCACAGTTGAGCTAACGACAACATGGCCGTGTACCTCCTGTAAGCTTGCAAGACTTGTTAACATTTTCATTAATGTTCCTCTTCTTTTCTTTATTGCTCTTTCACTTTATTATTATGATATACTTTACGTTACGATAATAACATACCACGTAAAGTCACATACTATAAGTAATAATAATAATAGCAATAATAATAATAAGGAACACTCATAACCATGCATGAAATATCACCATAAATAAGCTCTAGTCAACCTCGGTCAAAACCCTAAAAGCACAGACTCGTAGAAAATTCTGTAAAAATTTCTAAGTGCTTAGGCGCTTTGGCACTATTTTGGGCGCATGAGCTCTGTTTGGGCGTTTCATCACTATGTAGGCGCATCAGCCAACACTAATCATTTTATCACTTAGGCGCATGAACTATTCAGGCGCATGAACTATTCAGGCGCATGGGCACTATTGGTGCGTATGAACACTTAGGCGCATGAGCCACTTGGGCGCATGGGCACTATTCGGGCGCATGGGCACTATTCGGGCGCATTGCCCTACACTTAGTTGTCCGACTATATTTCTAGGCGCATGGACCACTGTTCAGGCACATGGCCTATACTTAAACATTTCTAAAGCAATCTTAGGCGCATGGGCTACTGTTCAGGCGCATGGATTACACTTAAATCTTTCTAAGGCATTTTCAGGCGCATGAGCCTTATCTAGGTGCATGGACCCTCTGTGTAACATATTTCTAGTATGTTTTCAAACCCAATCATCGAACCCATCTGTTCTAAGCTTAATGGGGCTATTCTAAACATGAATAACCTATAAGCATTCAAGAATCAACATCCAACATGCACAATACATACGGGTAAACATACACAACTTTGAAAATTGTTTTAATACATTTTCAGCCCCAAAGATAGTTTAAAACAAGTAAAAACCGGGGTCTAGAACTCACTTGATGCAACTTCGGTGTTTCTTCCTTTCTAACCCGCTTGCAATGAGTTCAAACACCTTGAATTCGACTTCTCTTCTTCTTCTTTTTCTGCAGCCGAGAGTTTCCCCCGCTCTCTCTCTAAAACCGAAGAAAATGGTGATATGAAGTGAGGGTGGGCGGCCATGCCCACCTTTACACCAACTTTTGAAAAATTTGTCCTTTTTGGACACTTTTAGTCCCTCCACTTGGACTTTATTATTTTTCTTTCATTTATTCTTCATGTCTTATCTTTTTAAAATAACCGGGTGTTACAACATATCTTTTGTTTTTTTATATCTTTTATTTTTTATTTTAAATAAAATACTTTTATATAATTAGCAATTTAAGATTGTATTGATGGTTGTACTTTAAGCTTTAAAAATTGTACATGTCTCTTGTATTTTTATTTCTTTTATTTTTTATTTTAAATAAAATACTTTTACATCTGTTATATTTTAACATATATAATTTTTCACTGTTAACTTTCATTGTCTATTCTCTTCTTTACAAAATTTTCGTTTACATTTCGCTCCAGATTTTGAGATTTAATACGCCATAATGTGCGTGTATAGTTCAATGTTGTTACGCTTAATTTTTTCCTACTTAACGGCCACGTTGCAACGTCCAAATTCTAGATCGATTTAGCTATTGCTTTGTAACATTTATGTTTCACAAGCGTGGTTTAATATTTTTTACATCTACTTTCCATTCGATTTTATTTTTCTTTTTCAATATGAGTTTTTCCGGTTTTGATGATCGCTTACTGTGGTGTGACATTACTGTTATTTGATATGGTTTTACGCCCCGCCACAAAGCAGGGGACTTGAACTAGTTTATAGATTAACTAGGCTAAAGTCTCGTGTAACACACGGGTTCAATCAAAAAATATTGTTGTTGTTTAAAAAGGTGTGTAAGTTATATTGTCGTTGATAATATTTTGTATATTGACTTTTATGTATAATTTTTAATATTAGCTATATCTAACATTAGTAGGTTTTCTTTATTAATATTTATATATGGAATGAAATAAATTTATAAATAAGAACTTTAACTAATAAACCAATTAAATTAAACATGAAAAAACAATATTTCAAATTCATAAACATCCAAAAATTTATTTGTATACAATATTTGATGTTTTGTTGGTTATTTTTCATCATTATCTAATATTAATAATTAACATCTATCTACTTTTAACTCGAGATAATGCAACATAGAGCTGATCATTATCAATGTTTAAAAACAAACCAACTTTGGATATCGATTATCATTGGCTATAGTTTTATTGTCATTGCATAAAACACTGATAACAACAACTGTCTTTTTTTAAATGTAAAAAAATTCTTTTGTCAAAAGGTGTCAAAGCCAACCGTGGAATATATATACAATTTTCAATATTACTTCCAAATACATCAAAACAATTTGTATATATCAAACGAACTCCTATCAAACATAATAATAATAATAATAATAATTATAATAATAATAATAATAATAATAATAATAATAATATGGCAATACACAAAAGAAGATAAAAAGTTTAAAAAGTAAAAACATATAATATCTCTTTATAGATTGACTTGTGAAGTATATCATCTTTATAAAAATTAAAGTAAAATAATATTAATCCAAAATCACATAATAGGTTAAATCATAATCGCAGAGGATGAAAGTTAAAAAATATAACAAAATGTAAATAAATTTTGTTGAAGAAAACTTGATAAAACTGAAGCCAAAATGATAACGTAAATGAAGTCTCTTCAATGCGATATTATCAGACTTTATAAAGACAAATCACGAGTGTCATAAACCTGGGATGGTTGAGGAATATTTTAATATCGAGTATGACTTTATTTACGAAAAAAGATGTATATGAATTCCTTCAAACTGGAGAAAAGTCAATTAACAAATTCCGTAACTTTTGTCAAGATTTGAATATAAATCGAGTATTTAATGGAAAAACATAATCAAAGAACCAATTTCATATATGAAGAAAATCATAAACGATTTATATAATCTTTATTGATGAATTATTTGAAAAAAAATATAGGGCATGATTTAATTTTCAAATAAAAGATGTGCTTTAATTTAAGGTTAATTTCTAAATTTTTCCTTAAATATCTCTTGTATATAAATTAAATTTTAGTCAAATGAACTTATATTAACACTGAAAACAAATACATATTTAAATGAGAATTAAAAAAATAAAATCTTAAAAGAATGTCATATGACAGTAAAATTATTGTTTTATTAATAAGTATAAATATAGATTGGCAACATAATTTTATTTTTATAATTATTGTTTCTCTCTCATTTTGTTCTATATATATCTGAAAACAAGCGTCAAAAGACTTAATGTTATTTATTGCATGTCAAACTAATGACGTAATTTTGAATACATGCATGTTTCAAGTGGACCTCATGATGGTCACTCTTTTCAACTCATATGTATATAAGTATAGTATTTTAATACATCGTGTATTACACAAGTGATTAATAAATTATTGAATAATTAGTAAAAATATTTATAAATTATAAAATCATACAAAAAAATATATAAATAATTATTTTAAGTAAATAAATAATAATATATTTTCTTAAATTTTTGTTTTATAAAAAATTATGGTTTTTAAATATTTCGTTTTAAGTAAAATGGTTTTTATTAAAACTTCGTTGTTTTTTTGTTTTTAAAATGTGTGTTATTAATTAAAAATAATTTTTCAATTTATTAAATTATACCACATGTGTGTTATTTATAAAAACACTTTGTAAAATTTAAAATCTAACATTTGTGGATAACGTATAAAACATACTGATAGAAATTACTTACAAATCTACACTTAAAATTATTTTTGTATATCGTACGAAATTCTTTTATTTAAATGTTATACACGTCATCCTATGTTGTTTCTGTGAAGCATACTGATAGAAATTACTTACAACTTCTCATTTCTCCTAAATTTTACTAGCCAAGTATGAGGAAACAATTGATTGAATTCATGAGAAATAAAAGAGAGATTAACTAAGGGAACTATTCTTGATTTGAAACTAGTCTATTTACAGAGGTTGTTGCCTTTAGTCAGATGGGAGGTCGTAGACTAAGATCTTGATATAATTTAGAGTAAAAAAAATAAAAAAATAGGATTTTCTTAAAAACTCTTAGGGGATTATTTGTATCAAAATGATTATATCTTGACTAAATTACTATCTAACCTCTATGGTTTGATATTTTTATATTTTTAGTTCAAAAAGAGATGTTGTGACGTATCATACCTTAAGTTTGCATCTTATAGCGTTTCCATCCCATAATTACTAAGTTTTGTAGTTTAAGTACACGAGTATTTTGGTCTTTTTTCACTCTAGAGGTTATTTTGAAAGCTAGACTTTTTTTATCATTAAAAACTATGTATGTAATAATTAAACTAACAAAAACCAACCCAAAGTTAAATAAGTTTCTAATTGCATATTTAAAAAAATATTAGCATTGTATTTTCAAGTTTTTTGGTTATTTTATTTTTATTTTTTGTTAATTTTTTCATTATTATTTAATAAAGCATGTTTAAAATATACAAATAAAATAACCAAATAAATTAAAAATAAAATGCTAATGTATTTAAATACATAATTAAAAACTCATTTAACTTAGAGATTTTTTTAATTTAAATAAATACATAAATAACCTTTCAATGTTAATAAACTTCGAACATTCAAAACAACCGCTACAGTAAAAAAGAACAAAATACTGTTGCTAACTGATAATACTAACAAAGTTAATGGTCATGAGTTAAAATTATTATAATATGTAACCTTAGGGTATAAGATTTATTTTTGATTTAAATATTCAAACCATACGGCCAAAAATAGTAATTTACCTTTATATCTTCTACCTAACCAATGAGTAAATGCATTGCTTCTTCCTAGTGGCTGAGGTATGAGTAAATTCATGGCCTTTTTTTTAAATACTATCTTAATAAAACTCACCTATTCATTTTTTAGTTAAGAACATACCCTAATCTTCTAGAAAGAAACACACAAGTGTAAAAACCACATGACTCTAGCCAGAACATATTAATTTTACTTTGATTAAGACTTGAATTCGAAACATCATTATTTCTAATTGTTTTAACAACGTGGGTTAATAATCATTGATAATCCATGGCTTATATAACTAGAATATGACTTGCTTAATTTTAAATGACTAGAGTTTGCATCTTGTTTGGAGCATTATTTATAAAATTTACTCTTAACTAATGAATAATTCTTCAAACTTTAACTCGAATTGAGATTGACTTTTTATAATAAAAAAACTTTCTGGTTATCTAATTATTTTATTTGTACAACTAAATAATTACACACACACACACACATATATATATATATAATATATATATATATATATATATATATATATATATTATTTTTATCAATTTAAAACATACATTATAATGTATTAAGTTACTTTTATTGCAATTTTGTACAACTAATTAAATATACATATAACAACATAAATAAAAAAACTATCTCGCCTATAAAACTAAACGTGAAACTCAGGCTCGTGCCCCCATGTTCGAACTCATTTATTAAATGGGTTTGATTTAATTTTTTAGCAAGTTGTTATCAAAGAGCTCACGGGTACAGGTTAAAGATGATACACATAACTTACGTATCAAACGTGCAAAAAAAGTTATCTAACTACCTATATATTATATTTATAATTTTTTATATGTTTTTATGAATCAATAATGAAAAATAATGAAATCTAGACTCCTGATTTTAATATTTTAGAAGATATAACAAATTAAATAATATATTATTTAATTAGATTAAATCGTGTGCTAAACAGATCGAAAATTACCAACCCTCCATCACACCATATAAATTTTCCACCACTATATATACATGTACAATCTTTTCCTTTCAATCATCCAATTCTCTCTCACCTTTAGAGAACATCCTATAGCATCTAGAGGTATGAATTCAATAATTTCTAAACTTTTCAAAAATTTTAATAAACTAGTATTGATCTTGTTTAATTTGTTTCAAGTAGTTCAAACTCTCTCTTCAGGTAGGGTTTTTCTTTTACTCTTGTGTGACATATATCAAGGAAATCTGCAGGATTCATTACACTTTAATATCAACTCACTAACTTAAATATAATTTTTTTATGTTCCAAGAGACATGTCTATCATTCGTTCCACCAATGAAGAGAATGTAGCTCTTGTAACCGATAAGCTTCGTAGATCTTCAATTTCTCCTACGCCAACTTCAAGTGGTGTTTTCTTAAAAAATGGGGTATGCATAAAACATTGCTTCAAATGTAAAAAGCATGTCTTAGATATGGTTGACATCTATGTATACAAGTAATTAACTCACTCTACCCTTTAAAATCTCAATTCATCGCAACACGATTCCAGTGAAACTAATCGTTTATGTAAGCAGGGATATGTTCTTCTGTAGCAGTGGTTGTCGAAGGAAAGAAATGGACAAAGACGCAAAAGAAAACACCATGAATCTCAAGAAGCTGATCAAGAAAATGGGTTGTCGTAAGAGTTAGACACCCAGGAGGTTCATAGTCAATAATGCATGATTTTGATGTTCATCATATGTGATTTTGTTGTCCAAAAGTTTCCTTCTTGATCAATAAATAATGTGTTTGACGATGAAATAATGTTTGAAGTCATGCTTCTTAATCAGTGAATAAATTAAAGGAAATTGATTCAAGTTAATTACAAACTACTAGTAGTAATAGAAATAATAATAATAATAATAATAATAATAATAATAATAATAATAATAATAATAGTAATAATAATAGTAATAATAATACTGTAGTTGTAATAATAATAATAATAATAATAATAATAATAATAATAATAATAATAAACAATGATATAAATTTAAAAGTAGGATTATATGAGTTTGTGTTAGCAGGTTTTAAAAAAAAGATTGAATACCAACATTTAACACCCATGACGTAGTGGTCTAGCGGCAATGGCATCTTGTCTTGTAAGTATAAAGTTAAGTAAGATATATTTACTATTCAAGAAAAAAATATCGCTAACATTCAATGCAAAGGGTATCCTTAATCATAGATGCTTAACATGATTTGTTAAATCAGTATTTGGTGTCTTCGTGATACGATGGCTAGCACTAACATGTTAATTTTTCTAATTAATTTTTTTAACAGACCGAACCAATTATGATACAAAAATATCCCTAACATTTGACATAACACCTTTTGTAAAAAGAACGGCATTTAAAATCAAGTATTTTTTTATCGTATGCTACAACAAGCGTAGTTATCGTTGCGCTTTTATAACTGAATGAACCAACTATATGATACAAAAACATTCTTTCCAGTATCGGTATTTTCAGTATTACATTCGGTTTTTATTTTTATAGTTTTCAGAAGCTGAGACGATAATGACTATAACCATGTCGCGTATGATTCTGTAACGTGAATGGTTGTATTTGTATTTGTTCACTTTAATAACTTTAATACTTTGACTACTAACATTACTAATATTAACTTTTTTCTCTCTCTCCTCAATAAAAACTCAATAAATTAATTTTAAAAAATATGTTAAAAAGTATATGTTATACGTATAACCTAATGGTTTGGTGGTATTACGCCACCCTACAAAAATGATGAGGGTTTAAATAGCGTAAGTGTGAAATGTGTGGGTATTTAGGTGTAAAAATTGATAGTAAAACAAGAATTATATATAACGTGGATGTGTACCATCCAGGATACACGTAAGCTAGTTGGATAAAATTTATATGTTTGTTTTATGAGATTACACAAATAATATAATTTAAGGTTATGAATATTTGAACATTCGTAAGTGTTGTTATATCGTTTTTTTCTCTTTATTTCTATATATATACATAAAGAGAGTGATATAGAGATCAGGGTATTCTACTAGCATAATCGATACTTATAACAACTCTCTAATTTAAAGATGTGTTATAAATGATCGTTTAGATTGTAATTAAAATATTAGATGATCTTCGACCAAAGTAATCGTGTTAAGATGTTTGATCGACACATGGATTATTGAATAAAAACTTCACTCATATCTATCGTACCTGGTAATAAAAGTTTATTTTGTCATTTGTAATTTTTTTAACCCATCTTTTTACCACATATTATTTTTTCTATACATCTTCACATAATATCTCTTCAAAAGATATTATAGTAATTAAACACTAAACTAGTTTATCTCTCTTACTAAAAACTAATTTTATTAATTGATATATTTTTCTCTCTCTCTCTCATCTACATTTTTTAAATCTAGCTATCTTTTTAAAAAATTAACAAAATTAAAAATTAAAATTTTTTATTAATATAGAAATCATAAAATAACACAATTCTTATATAGAATGAAATTTTCTAAAACACTAAACCATTTTGAAATAAAATATTTTAAATTGGTTCTTTTTAAAAATAGATAAAGATATATTTTCCAAAACCAATCTTATTAAAACAACCAGAATAATTAGAAATCATAGTTTTTAAATAAACAAGATTTTTGTAAATAATAATTTTTTATAAAAAATCTTAAAACAAATGTTTAAATTTTTTCACTATTTAGATAAGAGAGTTAAAAAATATTATAATTATTATATTTCTTAAACTATACTATATATGATTGTAATCATATCTTATATTACAATATCATATTTTAACTCTTTGTGTTTATTATTAACTATAATTCGTTTAATAAATGAGTTTTTAGCATATTTATGTAACTATCTGTCTGTCTGTTTATCTATCTATAATATAAAAAAACTAAGATGAGATATGACACAATTGTAAGTATTTTCATACTAAATTCTCATTTTCTCTATTATTAATAATAATAATATTGAATACTAATAATATTATTTGTATCATTTTTAAATTAAATATATATAATTTGATAAATAAAAACCTATTCTTTACATTAAAAACACACTTTTTAGAAATAAAAGTTTTATAACGTATAAAATACAACAATTATAAAAAAATCATTTACTTAAAACAAAATATTAAAAAATTAACAATTTTATTATAAAATAGAAGTTAGTTTCATTACCATCGAGTAATGCTCAACCTCTTGAGTGACATTGATTATCGAATAGACACTTTAATCATGTATTTATTACTCCAATTAATTGGGAGAACACTTAATTTTTTTCTTACTTATATTTTTAAATTACTTCATATTACATCAGTGTCTGGATTTGAACCCATAATCTCCCTTCTAATAGGCAAAACCTCTATCAAATTGACTAGCCTTACATTAGTATTAGATGTTTTAATTATGGGTTAATACTAACTTCAACTTTCAAGCTTAATTCGAAATTGGTTAGGGGCAAGCTATTTTCCGACCTGACATCAACATCATAAAGTAAACATGCATTCATGTGGATAACAGATTTTATGAAACTAGACATATAATCTAAATACATAAAATCTGTTAGTTGTATAGTGTATAAAATCTTACGTAAGATACGTGTCGTAGTGTATATGAAAATAGTATCATGTGTGTAGTTTAGAAAAAAGTAAATACTAGAATTGCTTAGATAAAATGTGCATTTATTTTTTGGGATTGCAAGATATTGTAATTTAGTGACTGATTATAAATGATGGTCTAAAATAGAACCAAAGTATTAGATGATATTCGACCATGAATAAAGAAATGTATTATTGAATAGAGACTCCATTTGCCTATCAACCTAATAAATCTTGTGGGTATCCTGATTTTATTATTTTAGAAAGTCGTGTGTGCTAGAATATTTATTCATGAATATGTATATGTATATATGATTTTATGGCATTTCATTTGAAATGATGGATGAGAATTAAAGCATGTATGATTGTTATTCAAATTTATCTCTTTATATATATGCTTGAAAATATTGTTACATTTGTTATGAATTTCTTGTACAATTGTGTATGCGTGATTATGGTTTACTAGCATAAATTTATAGTTCATATATTTATGGTATGATATTACAAGTTAGATAACTTCATAATGTTGTTGTCATTACGTAATTTGAGGTGGTCGGTATGTGTTTATCATATTATTAGCTTTTCAAATGATTATGTGCTTAAATAAAATTAGTAAGAGTTTTATCTACATTTATTTTAAACATAATCGTATCATTGGTTTTCATGAAATGACTTTAAGTAGTTACAATGTTACATCATTTTAATTTTTCAAAGAGTTGTTTGATTAGGTAGCATTGACAGGGGATCTAGTTTATTTTGATGTTAAATGTGTATAGAATGATCTAATCACGAATTTATGTGTGTTTTTATTGTTTGACTATGTGGATTTAAAGTCTAGGTGAACATAACCTTGGTTTGATTATCTTTTTTTATTTCTATCTTATTATTTTTATTTAAAATGAAAAAATACTAGATTATCTATATTTGTTGGCTAAATAATAATAAAAGTTTACTATCAGTAACTATTATGTCCTTATAATAGCATTTAATTCTTGCCAAAACTATACATGTTACATATACGATAGCTACTATTGACTACACTATATATTTAAATACAAACGATGTGAAAAATAAATATAAAATATATATACCTATGCACATCAGTTGTACAAAGTTCTAAATATAATGTTGTAGTGTTGTAATTTGTATCTATGTTTCAATATAGGTATTGTTTGAAGTTGGTTCTTTTTTCACAATTCTATAAAGAATGTCACATATGTTTGAGTCTCTTTCCAAACACTTTATCTCTTTTATGTATCATTGAAAGTCGGCTACACAACTTAAATCTTCTTTTTTATAGCTAGGATTGAAAACATACATGTACAACATCCCCTTAGTACCATGGGGTAAATCCTGAAGTTACTTATCAATTTATCATGCACATGTCATAAGTATACATTTTTAATTTTGCTATTAACGTATATCGTATAAAATCTAACATGAGATGAGTATTGTTGTGTATACAATGTTGGTGTTGTATGGCGTGTGAGTAGTTTCAAAATAAGCAGGTATTGAAACTATTATGATAAATTTTGTATATTTATGTTACACGATGACAAGAAGAATGTAATTTAATGGTTCTTTATGATTGGTGACCTGAATAAAACCAAAACACTTTACAGTTTTCGACTAGAGTCATGGTGTTACATGTTTGATCCATGCATGGAATTTGACCAGAGAGATTATTCATATAGCCACCTAATCCTTCTAATTTCATTATTGATGAAAGACACACATGGATAATATACAAAGGTCTTGCATCTTTCGAGACATGTAGTGCAAATATCATTTGCATGTGATCTTGGGAGTAATGATTTATCAATAACGATGTATTATAGCGCTTTTTCTATGTTACACCAATTGATTGTTAGGAAACTTGATAGCACTTTCAGGAACATGTTTAAAATGGTTTGATAAGGTTTGCTGTTGACTTTTGTTTACACATGGAACTTGAAGTCTCATAAGCTACCTTGTTCCAGATATGACTAGATTGGAATTGCCATCTAACATCATATAGTGATATAAACTTAGGAGTTTAATTAGTTCATAATAAATTAATCTTCAATTATTGTGTTTGATGATTATGAAACAGTTCTAACAAAACTAGGAATTTAAATTTATACAAACACGTACTGCAAAATAAGGGTAGTACTCAAAACCATAACATGATTTTAATTTAACAAGTTTAAAACAAGCGACTTTACTCAAAAACTTGGTAATTTGATTTCCCATCTTGTGTCCCACTTTCATTCTTTTGAGGTTAACTTTCTAACTTGAAAGTATACATTAATAAACATTAACAATGCAAAAAAAGAAAATAACTCAAAGTAGTTGGAAAACTTGTTTAAAAGTATAAACTGAAACTACAAAGAACATATAGCCAACGTATGTCTGGTGCTAGTGTTCTACGGTGTGTATAGTTTTAAAATAAACATGTATTGAAAGTATTAAGATAAAATATGTATACTTTGTTACAGGATTACAAAATAATGCAAGTCCACGGCGCATTTTGAATAATAACGGAAAGTAGAACCAAAACACCGAATATCTTCGATTAGAGTCAGTGTAACACCCGGCCACTCGCATCAACAATATTGTCCGCTTTGCCCCGGAGGAGCTCACGGATTTGTTTTTGGTTGCCCGGGTGAAAACTTCCCAGGGAGGTCACCCATCCCTGAATTACTTCCACCTGAGCACGTTTAACTGTAAAGTTTTCCTCTCATCCACAGCAAATATTACATGATTAATCCATTCATAGAATATTGACTTAGAATTTATTCTTTGGAAACATAATCATTTTAATTTCATTACTAATGAAAGACACGCATTGATGATGTCTTGCGTGCATTGATGATGCGGAAAGTTCTTGCGTATATCACGATATGTTATAAACGTGCATGGATGATGCACAAAGGGCTAGCTTTCTCTAGATACGACAAGATAGATCTAACGTCATAAAATGTACTTTAATTTACACTTGTGAAAGTAGACGTCAAACCCTAATACGTAAATGCATCCTTTATGAATCCCATTGTTCATCACAAATGCGCAACGACGTAATATAACAAGTCATTATTTATATCGGTAACTATTTCATACCAAATTAGTCTTTTATTATTGTGTCTAATCATTATGTAACAATTCTGTTGGAAATTTATTGATAATATTAATATGGTTATTAATATTTAATCAATAAATTAATGTGTTGAATGAAAATTAATGTAGTTAATGACATTAGGAATTAATAGTGTGGGAAGTTGTCCCACATTGAAGGAAAGAAAGAATAAAAAATTATTTATATTCTATAACCTCTTGTCTATATTATTCCTAAGGTGTCACAATAAGTGGATTCGCGAAGGGTGCAAGCACCCTTAACTCGCAGATGCGCGCGCGCAATGTGGCTCTTTGATGGCGCACTTCGCACACTCGCATCACCACGAGCCGCTTGAGAGCTGTAACACCCGGTTATTTTTTCTAAAAGACAAGAACTTAAGAATAAAAGAAAGAAAAGCTATAAGGTCCAAGTGGAGGGACCAAAAGTGTCCAAAAGGACAAAACTTTGAAAAGTTGGTGATAAAGGTGGCATGGCCGCCCATCACCTTTTCTACACCCAATTTTCGGTCATTTTAGAGAGAGAGAGAGCAGAGAAACTCTCGGTTGAAGACAAGAAGGAGAAGAGAAGTCGAATTCAAGGTAAGAATTCGTGGTTTTTACATGTTTGTGATGGGTTTTATCCCGGTTACATGTTTATGTGTTTATGTGTTGTGTTTGTGCTCGTGTGTATGTGTTTGGATGTTGTTTCTAGGTGTTTTGAACTCATAGTGTAACATCTCGTATTTCCGTTAATTAAAAGTTAATTTTGTTAATTCTTATATGGTTCATTTATGAAAACTTTGAGGGCTTGTTGAGTTAATTCGGGAGTTAATGAACTATTTTGCTTAACATTAATAATAATAATAATAATATTAATAATAATAATATAAATGACAAATTATAAAAAAGTTAACAAGTTAGTTTAATGATAAGCTTGAGGTTAGTAAAGAGGGCTTATTTGTCAATTTGGAAACTTAACATTTAACTTTTAAGCATAAAATGACAACTATTAAACTACAAGGGGGGTTTAATGTCAAAGTTAGAAACTTTAATATTAAATTTTGTACGTAATATGCCAATTGATAAAACCACAGGGGTCAAACATGCAAATTGCAAAATCTGAACCCCTTACTCGCGTTTTTTCCGGCCACAACTCCGGCCACCCTCCGGCCGGAGTCCGGTGGCCCTAAAACCTCAGTTTTCTTTCGAATTGAAACCCCCAAAATCGTGGCAACCGATTGGAAACATGAATCGAACCCAAGATGTCACTTAAATGCGTTTAATAACTGGTTACAAACTCCAATTGAATGTATAACCGAAACCTTAAAACCCCGTAATCATTCGAGCCTTAATCACCAATAATAAGTCAATTAATTCAACTCTAACGAACGTTTATCTAAGTCTAATCGGTTGCAAGTGCCAATTACACCTGAAACCAACAAATTCACTTGTTCGATTACCTTGTTCGTCGCGAACCTGCTAGCTAAACGAGAGCCACCTTCCGAGTGTTTTAAACTCCAATTGATTAGGGGTTTTGCATCAAGAACACTGTTCGAAGCTTCCCACGAGTTCAATTTGGTTTCCATCATCTTTTGCACATCCATCAAATTCGGTTCTTGGCCGAGACCTGCTCCACACCAAAGGGCATCGATTCGACCTCAATCAAGTGAGTAAATCACATCATCACCCTCGGTTTTTCTTAATGAAAAAAAGCCCTATGATTAATTTGGCTAACAAACTCGAATTGATCTTCAATTTGATCGAACATGGTTCTAGGGTTCATATGGGAATTGGGGTTTTTCATTCGCAATGGTTTTAAGATTGAAAACCAGGTTATAACCGCGGCTGGAAGCCTGGTTCACTGGTTAAGACAATGTTTCCCCATACATGAGGTCACGGGTTCGAACCCGGGCACCTCATGTAATTTTTTTAAAAGCCTTTTGGCTTAAAATTAATTATAGAAAATTTATAATAATTATAAAAATGAATTTTATAAACCCTAAATATTTTTAAAGTCATCTAATTATTTCTTAGAAATTTATTCTTGTAAAACTTTGTAATATTTTAATATAAAATTATTCACAAATGTAATAATTAAATATTTCTATAAAAAAATTAGATTGTTATACGAATGAGTTTATGTAAAAATTAAATTTTTACTTGAATCATTAATAAATCGTACACCTTATTCGATTAAAGTTATATGATACTCAAACCAATAACAATGAAATTACAATTTTGTAAGAATATTTCCTTATTTTGCAAAATAAATAAATATATATATATATATATAATTATAACTGAAATGGGCTTACAAAAACTCTCTTAAATCCTAAGGAACCTAGTCCATGTTTAAATGATAAACCTCATTAACCTAAATCTTGAAACATTTATATATTTAGGTGTCTTGTGACGTTTTACCTTGGAGCGGCATATATTATTTCTTATTAATCGCCATTGTATATTTATTGTCATGTGAGTTTTCCTTGCCCCTTTTTTATATTTTTCACACTATTTTGGGGTGAAACATGATACTTATACATCGTGCACTTATAAACGTTTGAGACTTGTAATGCACTTGCAATTCATCTTTATATTTTGTCATGGTTATTTGTGTGTTGTAAGTGATTATATGAGATACATAGTTTGTTTACAATCATTAACTATTGCTAGCCTGGCGACGTCTTAGATCTTTGGGCCTGACAAGCCTATTTGGTGCTAAAGTCGATGTATTGCCGACTCCTAGGAGTCGTATGCTTGTGCACTAGGGAACCAAATACACTTAGCCAATCTTTTATACTTGTAATCAAGTCGAGGTTTGGTTGTAACGATATGTGTTCTATAACCTTACTAGCTTATAACTTATGACATGAATTGCTACTTGTAACTTTCTTTTTCATATTATGTATGAAAACCTTGGAAACTCACCAACTATTTTCAGTTGACTCTTATTTTATTCATGTTTCAGGTCAACCTCAAGCTTAATGTGATCTTTTTGAAGCATGCTATAACCTAGGATTTGGACCTAGTAAATGGAATAAAAAAGTTTACCTTATGTTTTGTTGCATTTGAACTTATTTCTTGTATTAGACTTATGATTGTAATTTCCATTTCAAGACTTATGATAATAATATTTACAATTTAATATAGCGTTATGTGGCTGTGAACAATCTTAACCCTCACATCTCGACGTTTCCGCCGTTAAGGTTGGGGTGTGACACATAGCAAGCGGGTAAAAAGGAAGAACACCCAAGTTGCATCAGGTGAGTTCTAGACCCTGGTTTTTACTTGTTTTCAAACATCTTTGGGGCTGAAAATGTATTTAAAAGATTTTCAAATGTTTGAGTATGTATGCTCGTATGTATTGTGCATGAATGAACATGATTCTTGAATGCTTATAGGTTATTCATGATTAGAACAACCATATTAGCTTAGAACAGATGGAATTGATGATTTGGGTTGAAAACATACTGGAAATATGTGGAACAGAAGATCCATGCGCCTAGATAAGGCTCATGCGCCTGAAAATGCCTTAGAAAGAACTAAGTGTAATCCATACGCCCAAACAGTAGTCCATGCGCCTAAGATTGCCTTAGAAATGATTAAGTATAGCTCATGCGCCTGAACAGTGGCCCATGCGCCTGAATAGTGGCCCATGCGCCTGGAAATGTTAGCTGGACAACTGTGTAGGGCCATGCGCCCTAATAGTGCCTATGCGCCCAAGTGGCCCATGCGCCTAAGTGTCCATGCGCCTGAATTACTCATGCGTCTAAGTGTTCAAACGCACAAATAGTGTTCATGCGCCTAAATAGTTCATGCGCCTAAAGTGAAAATGCTTAAGTGTTGGCTGATGCGTCTACATAGTGATGAAACGCCCGAACAGGGCTCATGCGCCCAAATAGTTCCCATGCGCCTAAGACTTCGAAATTTTTACAGAATTTTCTGGGAGTCTGTGCCTTAGGGTTTTGATCGAGGTTGACTAAGGGTTTATTAATGATGTTGTTTCATGCATGATATGAATGATTATGATTGTTCCTTATTATTGTTATTGCTATTATTATTATTACTTATAGTATGTGACTTTACGTGGTATGTTATTATCGTAACGTAAAGTATATCGTAATAATAAAGCGAAAGAGCAATAAAGAAAGAAGAGAAACATTAATGAAAATGTTAACAAGTCTTGCAAGCTTACAGGAGGTACACGACCATGTTGTCGTTAGCTCAACTGTGTTGCGGGTTAGCTACCCTATTATGCACACAGGGTCAATCAATTGAGATTGGTAGGACCTTTACATAGTACACAGAACCCTTTCGAGGGATACAGTTGACCCTTTCAGGGGATATAGTTGACCCTTTCGAGGGATACAGTTAACCCTTTCGAGGGATATAGATGGCCCATCACCCGTTTTCCATCGCGCATATAGTTGGGGTATTGCTCACTGGTCCATACAGAAAGTGAAACATAAAGATAAAAGTTTATAGAACAGACAAGGCCTACAGTAAAGAGAACGAACAATATTTGTTCATATAGTTGATGCGTGCTCGCATATACAGTACAGAGTTGTATTTTACAGAAAAAAAAGTATTTTCATATACAACATATAGAAAGTGTTTTATTACTTATAAAACTAGAGCTCACTCAGCAACGCTAACTTTTATACATTTTCAGTTGGCAGGTAATTATTGCTGAGGATGGCACGAGGGTGAAGCTACTCGGCAGGAAAAGTCTGACATCCATTCGTACTCTGTGTTGTTGTTGTTTTGTAATGCATATAAACAAGTCTTTTGTAAACAGTCAATGATGATGTATTGCTTAACAACAGTGTTTTAAATGAAGTGAATGGCTTTTGATAAATTATTTCCGCTGCTTAAGCTTGTTTAATTGTAATGTTTAATGTTTTAATTGCTATGATTGACCAACTGTGAGGTTTCCGGGAACATGGCCTTACAAGAGCCGCCTTAGTAGTTTTGGAGGTTGATTCAAGGGTCTGGTCAGGTGCGACTGACCTTGGTACGCGGTCAAAGTTGTGACTCGTAACAGCTTCCGTTACACGTTGACTGAAACCGATGACTGTTAATTACGAATTAAGTGAGCAGTTACGATTTTCTTAACTCGCACTCGCACGGCGTGGGCATGTGGGCACAATGTGGCGCTTTGACGGCGCACTTCGCACATTCACATCACCATGAGCCGCTTGAGAGCTGCCTTAGTATTTTTGAAGGTTGTTTCGAGGGTCTAGTCAGGTGCAACAGACCTTGGTGCACAGTCAGAGTTGTGACTCGTAACAGCTTTCGTTACACGTTGACTGAAACCGACAACTGTTAATTACGAATTAACCGGCGCAATGCGGCGCTTTGATGGCGCACTTCGCACACTCGCATCACCACGAGCCGCTTGAGAGCCGCCTTATAGTTTTGAAGGTTGATTCGAGGGTCTGGTCAGGTGCGACTAACCTTGGTGCGTGGTCAGAGTTGTGACTCGTAACAGCTTCCGTTACACGTTGACTGAAACCGACGACTTTTAATTACGAATTAAATGAGCAGTTACGATTTCCTTAACTCGCACTCGCATTCGCACGACGTGGGCATGTGGGCGCAATGTGGCGCTTTGATGGCGCACTTCGCACATTCGCATCACTACGAGCCGCTTGAGAGCCACCTTAGTATTTGTAAAGGTTGGTTCGAAGGTCTGGTCAGGTGCGACAGACCTTGGTGCGCAGTCAGAGTTGTGACTCGTAACAGCTTCCGTTACACATTAACTGAAACCGACGACTGTTAATTACGAATTAAATGAGCAGTTACGATTTCGGATTAATGGCTGGGTAATGGTTGGGTGGTTGTTATGGTTCGAATTCCACTATAAATATTGAGTGTAGCTCAGTAGAAAGATACACCAACACAACTCGAAACATGTAGCAAAACAGGTTCTCTATCTCTCTGGATTCTCTTCTACAAACAAGTTTGGGCTCTAGATCAATCCCGGCAGTACAAACTGTTTCAGCTGTTGTACTTTGGGAAACAAAACGAGTTCTCTTGGGAGGCTCGGAATTTGTTTTAAGGGCATCGTGTTGAACATGATCCTCAGCTTTTACAACTCCGTTTCTTCTATTTCTATAAATTTACCATTGTAAATATGATTGATAGTCAATTATTTATATTTATTTGTATTAAGTATATCAATAAAATTATTTGAATTTTTATTTTATATGAACGGTTTCTACAAATTCTAAATACTAAACCATAATAGAAGACATCACGGGTACCAACACTAGTAATCTAGATGTATACAAACATTTCCAAAAAAAAAAAGATAAGTACTCAACAGTGGCGGATCCAGAACTTTTTTTACGGGATCGGAACTTTTAAGTGTTACTAGGCCATCGTAATATAATATATATATATATATATATATATATATATATATATATATATATATATATATATATATATATATATATATTATCGGTCCGGTTCTAGTCAGATGAGTCGGGTCGATTCATTGACGTAATGGTCCCAAACTCGTGAATTTGCGTATATGTATAATATAACAAAAATCATATTGAAGCAATTATACTCATTAAAGTAATGATATGTAATGTTTGAAATAATTATACTCATAAAATTGGTGATATGTCCAACATGTTTTAGATATGTTTTTATCAAATTTATTTATCTTGATATAATTTTTTTCTTCCTACTAATTACATGATTATTTGAGAGTGAAATTTAAAACATGTATTCGATTACAGACCCGGTTAGTACAAATATGGTTCGTCAGTCTGTCAAAAGATCATCGGACCCAATATCGTTATGCTCCAAATAATGTATTTGAGACAATTTTACTTTTTTTTAGTTTCAAGAATTTTAAAGGGAGCGGTAGCAAAATTTTATAGGGAGCGGTCAGGACTTTCACGTATATATGACACTACAAAAAGTATTTAGGGTGGGCGGCTGCCCCCTCCCTTGGCCCTAAGTCCGCCAATGATACTCAAAGCCATGAAAAAATTTTAAAATCAACAAGTATTTATGTTAAACAAATATGTTTTACTCGTAAACTTAGTTTGGTTCCCGTCACGTGTCTGGTCATTTACTTTCTTCCTTTTGAGGATTTCCAATTCTAATAAACACATTAGCAATGCTAAACGAGAACACAACTCAAAATATATAGAAAACTTATTTAAAAGGAATAACTTTAGAAATAGTGTGTCGTCGTAGACGGTATATAGCTGACGTATGATCAACTCTTGATAAATATAAAGTGGACGTATAATTGGTGATTGACAGAAGAAAAAATAGACATGACACATATTACTAATATCAATTTTGGTTAATTTTTGTTGATTAGTAACTATTAAGCTCCGCCACTGATTCTTAACTAACCTTTACGAGAAACCGTTGACTCCATAAGGCAGTGTGACCTCCTTGACTAGTTTTTTTAAGATAAACCCCTACAAATGGTTTTATGCCTTGTAATTGTAATCAATAGTGCCTAAGAACAAGTAAAAAACCATCATTTTAGAAAAAGTTCCTATTATAAAAATTTTATTAGCCGTAAAACTTCAATCGTATTAAATCAAACCAACTACCTAAAATTTTATTTATTCTTCCTATAAAATCTTTTTATCAACTATAGCACACATTTATGTTGTGTTACACACGTGTGTGTTGCAAAAGTTTTGACACAACCACCTTGACTCATCGTTTTAGCTAGAAGTACCATTGTTATTGTAATCAATAGCATTCACCCAGTCATTATCTATTGAAAGCCAATACATAGATGGACTTTCTAGTGTTAAATGGCGTTAATATTTATGTGATGTAGAATATATTCTCTTTACACATAAATTTTATTTTTTTTCATGTTAGATGTATTGTGCCTATCTATATATACATGCCTGTGAGTACTTCTACACATATAATATGTTTTGTTGTCGATTTTAAAATTTTAATAACATATGAGACATCAATTGAGAGAACAACCCAAACTTGAGAAAAAAGGAAGATAAAAAGAAAATTTTTAAGTGGAAGTTACAGTTAAGGAATTGCATGTGAAGCTAGTGACCTCGTGCTTTATTTGCATATTTTTAGAGAGTTATATTTGGCATTACTATTTTTATCCTTTTGTTCATTACTTCAATTAGGTTTGAATATGTTGTCTTTATTTTCATTAAATGCATATATTGTAAAACTTTTAAAAATATTTGTTTTGTGATTTTATTCTAGCAAGGTCTCAATATACAACATAACTTCAGAACAAATTCAATATAACATTAATTTAAATAGGAAATAAGGCAACTATATGGATCCTTTGTATATCTACTATAATAAAGCAAAATCTTTATGTTTCACATTAGATTTTTCATTTTTTTCACCTAGGTATTATATGTGTCATTATTCGCATTAAATTTAATCATTTAATAATGTATTAAGTGCTAATTATATTATTTATTTACTTTTCATATTATGAAATAAATTGTTTGATAATTTAAATACACATTTCATTTTATTATTAAATTATTTTTTGAAAACAAAATTTTATGAAATATTAAGTTTTAATGCGAAGGACTCATTAAAAAATTTTAAAAATTTTATTTTTATTAAAAAAATCGAGGTGCTTCAAAAAATAGTTTTTTAAAGACGAAAGTTTGAAAAAAAAATATAATTATTTTTATTACCTAAATTAACTATTTACTTAACTTTGATACTTTATCTCAAAAAAAATTGTTTTATAATTTTTAAATATTAATAAATAACTATTAATTTAATATTTTTATTCAGCTGGTGTATTATCCAAGTTTTTAAACTAGTAATATATAAAACATAATGATTTAAATTTCTTGCAAATTAAATCTACACTTAAATTATTTGTGGATTAAATTTCTTATTAGACGAAACAAATTATTAATTATAAATATATTATATGCCTCATCCTATGTTGTTTCTATTCTTTTTCCGTAAGACTTGCCACTAATTTATTCCATAATTTTACTAGCCAAGTTTAAAAAACAATAGGTTGAATTCATGATAAATAAAAGAAAGAGATTAATTAAGGAATTATAGTAATACTAGTCTATTTAGTAAAGTATTTGCTTTTAGTTGAGAGGTCTTAGATTCAATGGCATATATAAAATTAATTAATTAAAATAACTAATAAATAAAGTAGAGAGGTTTTTTTTTAAAATCAAGTGAATTCTTTGTTTTAACAGGACTATATCTTCTACCTAACTAATGAGTAAATGCGTCGCTTCTTCCTGGTGGCTGACGTGAATGATGAGTAAATTCATTCCTTATATTACTAGAATATGACTCGTATTACCCAAATTGGTTAAGATGAGCTATTTAAAATACGTAAATAAAAAGAAATTATGGGTTTAAGTTTCAGAGTTGAGTTAGAAGGTTTTCTCAGCAATAAGTTTCCTTTTGAAAAAGTTGGAGATGTGGTCCCGACTAGAAAACAGATAGATGGACCCGATGAAGATAACACTTATCCTTCAAAGTAGTGTCGTACATTGGCGTTAAAAAAACAAATATGACTCACTTAGTTTTAAACGGCTAGAGTTTGCATACATCTTGTTTCGAGTATTATTTATAAAAGTTAAAGCTTAACTAGTGAATAAAATTTTAAAATTAAGCTTGACTTTTAAGTTTTTGGTTATCTAACTATTTTATTTATAGACCTATATAATATAACTATACAGATATATGTATATTTTAACTATAATTTTTATAAATATCAAACTTATATTATTAATTGAGTTATTTTTAACACAAGTACCTTGACTCCATTACATCCCTACAACTTTTTGCAACTATATATACACATCCTATCTTTCCCTTTCAACCATCTAATTCTTTCTCACCTTTAGAGAACACTCGAAAGCTTCTACAGGTATGAATTCAACAATTTCTAAACTTTTTGAAACTTTTAATAAAGTAATGGAGATCCTGTTTATTTGTTTCAAGTAGTTCAAACTTTAATAAACTATCGTTTCGTGTTACTTTTGTGTGACATATAACAAAGGAATCCATAGGATTCATTACGCTAACATCAACTTACTAACTTAATTCAAATTTTTTATGTTCCAAGAGATGTCGATCGTTCGTTCCACCAATGAAGAGAATGTAACTTTTGTTACAGATATGCTTCGTCGATCTTCAATTTCTCCTACCTCAGTTACCAGTGGGGGATACTTAAAACATTGCTTCAATTGTAAAATTCGTGTCCTCGATACGTTCAAGATCTACGTATACAAGTAATTTACTCACTCTGCCTTTAAATCTCAACACATCGCTCGATTGTACCGAAACTAATCGATTATGCTAGCAGGGATATGTTTTTTTGCAGCAATAGTTGTCGAAATAAAAAAATGGATAAAGACGCTAAACAAAACACCATGAATCTCAAGAAGGTGATCAAGAAAAAGAATTCTCGTAAAAATTATACACCAAGGAGGTTCATCGCCGATAATGCATGACTTTGGTGTTCATCCTTTGTGATTTTGCTTTCCATAGTTTCCTTTTGCTTGATGATGAAATAATATGCTTGATGATGAAATAATGTTTTAAGTCATGCTTCTTAATTAGTGAATAAATTTAAGTTAATCAAAATCTATTCGTAATAGTAGTAAAAGTAATAATAATTATAGACAATGATATACATGTAGGACTATGATTAAATGAGTTTGTGTTAACCGGTCTAAAAAAAATTAGATATCAACATTTATACTCATGACGTAGTGGTCTACAGGTACGGTACTCTTCTATAAAAGTAATATGAGTTCAAATCCTTACAAGTATAAGATTAGATGTATTTATTGTTCAAGAAACAGATTATATCTGTAACATTCAATGCAAATGGTATACTTAATCAAAGATATTCAACATGATTTGTTGAATCATTATTTTGTGTTTAAGCGACATGGACGGGAACACAACATGTTTAATTTGTTATAATTAAAAAAACTAAAACAATATCACACTCAAATTAAAAATACTTGTTTTCATGGCTTAATTTAAAGAAATGGTAACATATGAAAATTTCTTAACCATTTAAAAGTCATGGAGATTTGGTTTAAAAGTAACAAGTTCAATCACATAATTAACATGTGTGTAAAAAATAACTAAGGTAGACATAAAACATAAGTTTACTAAAATAATTTGATTAAAGGTTATATATAGTATTGTTACTTGAACTCTCGTATGTTTTGTTAGAAGACTTTTTCTCTCCTTATATCTCTTTATATATACATATATAAAGAGAGTGATATAAAGCTAAAGAGTATTTTAATAACATAATGGGTGTACTTATAAGTTAAAACAACATCCTACTTTAAAGATACATTATTCATAATGGTCTAAAGTGGAATAAAAATATTAGATGATCTTGGACCAAGGTAATTGTAATAAGATGTTAATTTTACCGACACATGGATTATTAAATAGAGACTTCACTCACTTAAACCTAATATTCTCAAATTTCATTACCAATGAGTGATAGTAAACCTCTCTTGAGTGACACTGATAATTGAATGAAGATTTCACCATGTATTTGTTACACCAATAATTAAGGACAAGACACTAGAAAACATAATGAGAGCATGAATCATATGGTTTAATAACGGGTTGATGCTAACTTCTACTTTAAAGTTGAACTTGAAATCAGCTAGGGCAAGCTATTTTCCAACATGACAAGATTAAAATTACCATCCAACGTCACAAGACACATACATTCATATAAATTAATGGATTTGGATATGAAATCTGAATACATTGAAGCTTTTAGTTGTATCGTGTATAAAATCTAACGTAAGATACGTGTTGTAGTGTATACAAAAGGACTATGGTGTAGTTTCAAAATAGGTAAAGAACTATTTAATTTAAATAAAGTTGTATCTTTGTGTTTTGAGATTTTTAAATAATGTAATATATTTAGCGTTACATTATAAATGATGGTCTAAAATGGAACCTTACATGATATTCAACCATAAATCGACACATGCATGTATTATTGATTTATTGAATGGAGATTTAATTTGCCTAACAACCTAACATTCTCACATTTTTTTTGCAAAGGGTGATAAGTAAAACTCTTGGATGCATGATACACAAAGTTTTTTGCATCTTTCGATACATTCTCATCATGTGATATCGATATTAATGATTCATCGATGATATGATGATGTTTTATAGCATTGTTTTTATGCTACAACCTAATACATGTTGGTTGAAATTTGCAAGAGCTAGGTTCGAGACATAACAAGATTAAAACAGTCGTCAGACGTGATAAAATGTACATTCGTATAGACATATAAAAAGTCATCACACGTGTAGGATGTAGTAAAATAAGTCATGTACTCGTGCAAAGTTCAAAACCATGTCAAAGTTGAATTCAAACAATCGAAACAACCCCTTTGGGTGGAACCAACAATTCAATCAACCTCCAAACAACTCGTTCTCTCAATCTCCAAACAACCCAGGTGAGTATATATCACTATCATCACCTGTACGATTATCTTACATTTTTTTAAACTATCCTGATCCAAATGTTGTTTTAAGAAAAGAAGTGATACTAGATAGTTTGTTTTCCCTCTTAAGAAGAAAGAACAAATTTCAATCAAAACTCCCTAGCTTATCATACTCTATAAGGTTTGTTTTCCTATCAATTGATATATATGTCTATGTATGTTTTGGATTAGGGTTTTATAACATGTAAGAATTATTATGTTATCTTTACTTCCAAACAAGAAACTATATTTCTGTTCGATGTAGATTACATTTAAAATCAACATCAATATGTTTTTACATAGCTAAATCATTATACAATCAATGTCAATTCTGAGGTTAAAAAGCAAATTCATCGTTTTGGTTTGTTTTTCAAGATGGCAAGCATGAGGAAGGCTTTTTCGGATTGTTCACAAATATGGTAAGTTTTTATTTTTGTTTTGGTAACTATTTTAGAGTAAATTTTACGGTCAGTCCTCGTGCTTTTATCTAAATCTTGGATTTGGTCCCTAGTCTTTAAAACTTACAGATATGGTCCTTAATTTTTAACTTCTCTTTCTCTTTTAGTCCAAAACACTAACATGGTTAAATATTTAACGTTAAACTACACATGTGACTTGCACACTAAGTGTATATTTGTATTTTTACCAACAGAACTTTTTACCAGCTAAATAATCCCATGGTTATTATGCTAAAGTGAATGAAATGGGGATCTTTATCAAATCATGCTCTATATAGTCAACTGAAATTTTGATAAAATCATATTCGAATAAAAGTCATGTTTATATAGGGTGAATAACAAAACCCTACTCATAATAGAACATTATATTTACTTGATCATCTTCATCCATCTTCAAGAACTCTAGGACTCTTCTCTTTATATTCTATTTTGTGTTCTTGATTCTAAAACAAAAGATTCTTTTATTTGTTGTATTGACTAACATATTTTGTAAACTTGCGTCAATAATCTATACAGATAAAGATATATATGTATATAATATATATATATATATATATATAATATATATATAAAGAGGGAGGGAGAGAGAGAGAGAGTAATGAACGAGTGTGCAAACGATTCTCATCCCTCTCTGCAATTTCTTTGGAAACCTAGAATGCCTTAAGAATAAGATAACAAAAACGATTTGTGAATGTTCTTTTGGGAAGATAAACACATTATTGGGGTGAGGCTTGGAGGGTTTATACAATTTAATTTTTTTTTAATTTGTTGTTTCATTTGAAAGGTATATAAAAAAATTAATAAGTTGGTAAAAAATAGAATGGTAAAAATACATAAATACCCCTAGTGTGTGACGACCCTAAAAATAAGATTAGGCAAAATTAATCTATGAACGAATTCACTTATATGTTTGACTAACCTTATATATATTATATGTGTTTATGTGTACATATATATTGCACGTATGCATGGTGACATGCATGGTTGCATGCATGCATAAATTTTTACGTATGCATGTATCAGTATTCATAAGTTTTAGATACCAAACACTATATGATTAAATGTTACAACTTTGTAACATCAAGTCATTTACCAAATGATACAAAAACACAACCCAACCAGACACCACAATACAAGTTAACATCAAAGAAACTTACATCAAAACAAAACTAAGTAAACTTTGTACACCCAAACCTCAAACCTAAGCACTATTTAAATTAAGTCTCGGATCATTAGAACCATAAACCACCCGATTGAAATCAAATGCATGGTGATTAACACCTTAATCGGCTAGCACACTTAACCCATCCCACAAACTGCCACCTAGCCAATAGAACACCAAGCTATTTCCTTTGTTTGACACTTAATAAACCTATGAGTAGCTTACTCATCACACCTAGTAGTAGTCTCATGATGATGCCATTAATGGTAACCGACCCCTTCCCTCTATTTGAGGTTCTCGGTTAAGTGAGGTACACCACAAACACCACCCTACACTCTCTTCAAAACTCTTGGACACCCCATACCCGAAGAACACCATCACCTTTACACCACACCATCTCAATTCTCTCGGTCACCATATCTTCAACCAAATACCATCCTCATCCCCACCCACGGTCACGCTAAACTACCATGTCTTCTTTCTAAGTTCTCGGTTGCAAGGTAAACAAGGCTTTGAAGTTCAAGATCATTTCAATCGACCCATCAAAGAAGAAAGAAGCTACCAACATCTTCTTTTCACCATCTTCTTCTGTCAAAATCAAGGTTTCATTCCTTAAATCATAACTAGTTAAAATTACAAAGGCTATATATGTGTGTTTAAATAAACACATATGACTAACCCTTATGATTTAATATTCAAGATCTTCATAAATCTTACAAATACATCAACCTTATTTAAAAAGAAGTAAGGAAGGTTTTATAAGCCTAAAAGGAATAAATAAATAAAGATAACCAAAAGTTATATAAAAGAAATTATCAATTAAGGGTTAAAAATTTATGTGCAACTTGTTAAATTCAGTTTATTATGTAATTGCCTATGATTGTGGGAAAAACAATTAAAATATGTTTAGCATATTAATAAATATAGTTCTACAAATTTTGATGCCATTTATATAAGTAAAATAATTTATATAAATTATTTAAGTATTTGAAAGAAAAACTTATGCTGGAAGAACTGAATCTGGAAAGTAGTTGAGAGAATTATATGTTGACTCTTATGAGTTATGAGATTTACAGAAAAAGTTTCGTTACCTAATTCGAAGTTATGAATGAGTTATGAATTTTTAAAGTTTCTACCATATGAAAATCGGTAAAAATACTTTAACTTTGAGATAAATTATGAGAAAATTACAGAAAATATAAAAATTCGAATAGAACAGCCTGTATGAAAATAGGAATTTTTGGACATATTCTGATATTTTTGCTAAATATTAGTAAAATGATAAAAATCATAAAAAATTTACTCTGCCATGATTTGGGATATGGGAAAATTTTGAGAATTTATAAACATTGTGCCAAATATTCTGATCAAGTTTGAGAATTATTAGAAACCCGAAGGTATTTTTAACAATTTATTTGATAAATAATTAAAATATGAAATATGAGTATGTTATACCTGATTTTCTTACCCATTTATTATAACAATTTTATGATATATAAGGTGCTGAAAATTTTGAAGAAAATATTTATGTTTTCTAAACTATGAATATTTTGTTTATAGGTGATTTCTTAGAATAAAGGTAAGATTCATAACCCCATTTTTATTTTTATAAATTTTTGGGGGAAAAGCATACTATTTATTTTATGATTGATGCAATTTTTGAGATGTACTGTCATTTATGTTACAACCATAAATTCGGATGTGGAACCGTTAGATAATATAAGTAGCGTTACTTAGGAAAATTATTTCCTGCACCAACAAGATGAGTGTTGTGATGCTATATTATCTGATTTATGAATTATGTTATGACAGTATGAATGATCTGATTATTAAGTAAGGTTTGGTTGTATATAATGTGTGACATCCGGTAAATTTCCGTTACCAAGCTCCGTTAGTTCCGTTAAGTCTTGTAAACACGTGTCGTGAGCACACACTAGTTGTCGTTGAACGTTGGTGACCTAATAATAATGATTAATGTTAATTTGTTGTGAATCTAAGTGATTATGTGAATATTGGGTTATGTTTATGTGTTTACACATTTATAAACGATTAATTAAAGAATTTATCGCGTAACGCGGAAACGTGTCTATTTATTCGTATGTCTTGTGTTTTTATAAAGATAAGATATATAATGAACTTTATAAGTTTATATCTTTATATTATGAAGTTAAAAACACTTTACAAAGAGTTTAAAGCTTAGTTTTTACAAAATACCAAAACACAAGGGTTTAAAGGGTAAATATGTAAATTAAAATTAATTAAAACAAAATTCCAAACCCTAACCCACCCTTCGGCCGCAAACCATCTCCAAACACCCTCCCCACTTCGAATCCAACCAAGAACAAGCAATTTTGTGTGGTTTTGATTCGATTACAAGTTATACAACGCTTAGGAAGCATCGATTTCAAGCAATTACAAGTTTAAAGGTTAGTTTTTGCGAGTTTTTGTGAAGGGTTCATTATGGCCGAACCCTAATTCGTAAATTGGTCCTTGTTGGGTCAAATTGGTTGTTGTTTGATGATGTTAACATGTTAGTTAGATTGTATACATGTTAGTTAACGTCGATTATGCAAGAATTCTATGTTTTTAGTGGATTGATCATGAAATTGATTTTGAAGCAAACCCTAATTCGTGATTATTGTGATTATGCATGATGGATGATTGTTTGATGAATGTTTGATGATTATTGGGTTGTATGAATGTTAGAATACGTTGATTATGCAAGAAAGTTGGGATTTTGATGCATTGTTCATAGGTACTAAGAATAGTAACTTTATTTTGCATGTAGTAGTGATCTAGTGATGGATTGATGTTATGGATGGGTTCATGATGATAATTAGATGCTAGATTGATATTATGAATGCTAGAAATCTTTAATTTGATGATGTTGATCATAGCTTGCCAAAAGTAGAAACTTTTGTTTATGAAGATTGTTGGATTGAGGTGTTTAAGTGTTGTTGATCATGTCTAGATGTTAGTATGAGCTTGAATTGGTATATTATTGATGAATTCATGCATACCTTGGATGTTTGATAGATTTTGGACATTCTTTCCCAAAAAAACTTTATTTGTGTAAACGTTGAAGTATGATGTTGTGATCATGTTTGAGATGATAGGAACTTGCTAATATGTTCAAGGATGGATTAGTGTAATAGAACGTGTTAAATTAGTTGTATGGCATGTTTGGATAATCATGGGTGATAATTGGAATTGGTAATCATGTATGGTTTGGTATTGTGTAGTAGTAGGACATCATGCTTGGTCTGGTAATTGATTGTTGTGATGTTGTGAATGCAATGCATATGCTTAAAGAATTTGGTTATGATCATTATACACGCGTGCGGATCTGAGGCCCCTACTTAGTAGGATTGGCAGGGTTTAGGATGTGAAGTCGTGAGTGGCTTCACATGGCATGTAATGAATGGTTGAACCTTGTATGGCATGCTTGTTGTATTGTAGCTAGTGGATATGTTAATGTTCTAGATTCGCATGACTTGTATAGTACTTGATTGTATGATGATCTAAGTGATACACCTGGTTGAAATAGCATACGTTGATACCATTTGAATGTTAATCATGTATGTTGTATGTGCTCATTGGCTTTATTTGAATTATAACCCATAATGTCACCAACGGGTCAACGGGTCAACTAGGTCAAACGTGTCTATTTGTCTGGAAGCTTGAGTCTTTGATTTTGGTATGATTAGGGTTTCACATGTCTTTTATTTACACGTACTTATGTACTCACATGATCTAGGTAACCTGTGAAGGTTGGCTATCCTCTCGTTTCTCAAAATAAACCCTAAGACCTTTGCATACATCAGGTGAGTTCATGCCCCACTCTTTACTTAATCTCTTTTGGGGGAGATAGCATACTGGTATTTATACGAACGCTTTCATTATTTAAGTTGTGTAAATATAATATAGTGCTGTTTACCATGAGAAAAGTCCTCACACTTTTGAATTGTTAATATTTAATAGCGGGGAAACTTGGGTAGTACTACTGGGTCTGACGAGCCCCACCTGTGTGACTCGAGGTCAACCGGGTGCAATTTGTCCTATTGATCATTGTCACGACATGGTAAGTCGTGACAGGAGGCAACAACTATCACAGTCAGCTTCAATTGCAAAATCACTATGTGTTAATATTTACTGATAATAGACTAGCTATCTATTACCATACACTGCTTATATTTATCGCAACTGTTTACATGTTTATTGAACTCAAACTCTTGAACTCACCAACCTATGTGTTGACATTTTAGTATGCTTTTCTCAGGTCCTTAACTTGCTTGCCGTAGGAGCACTGCACGGTTCACTTCATTTAAGACATTATGCTTCAAGACAATGTGACATTTTACAATTATGGTTTACTTTTTGGTTTGGCACTTGTTTTGCCATAAGTTATACTTTATTGTCTTGGGTTGTTTTCAAAAGCTTCCGCATTGTTAAAGTTGTGTTTTGGTTGATTTTGTCATTTATGGCATATAGAGTCGTTCTGAGTAACTATTGACTGTGATCCTGGTTTGTTCACACGCCTCGCGGTAAAACTCCGCAAGTGGATTTTGAGGGTGTGACAGATTGGTATCAGAGCCATTGGTTATAGGGAACTAGGTTGCATACACACTAGACTATAACTGCACACAGTTAATTAGTTACCTGTGCCTTACTCTCATCTACTGTATACTCATTGGCATACACGTCACACTCTCTGCGCAGCATGGCATCATCTTCAAGAGCTCCGGGTAAACGACCCGAATCACCTACACGATCTGAATCCCCACCTCCCGCACCTGTACCTGATGATGGATTCGATTGGCCCAGACTGGCTTATCCCCGAGAGGAGATTGACTGGGATCAACCATTCGCGTTGATGAAGCGTGACCCTCCGCGTGACTGGCGTTCTTATCCTAGGTTTGTTGACCATATTGTTTAGGGAACGCGTACCTGTCCTAAAGCCAAGGACTAGGAACAATGCCAATCAACCCATGCCTTCACTCCCACGAACGACGCAGTCTAACGAGCAACTGATTGCTGCACTAATGGCTGCATTAGATACTGAACAGCATCGCGTAAGACGACTCACGGGTGATGTCTGTACACTACAACAAGAGTGTACAACCTGAGACATCAATTGGACGAACTCAAGGAAGAACACGGGAAGACGCTGAACGGTTGTCATCATATGCAAGATGGTGTTATGGCACTCCAAGGACGCGTGACTGCTCGTGAACAGCGGGACGCCATAGCTGATAATAGGATTGCCATATTAGAAGCTCAACTAGCAGCACTCCAGATTGCTATAGCTCCTGCTCCTGCCGCAGACTCTGAGGATGAGGAGGATCCCGAGGAAGAGGAACCGGAGGAGATGGAGGATGATAGTGATGGGTCAGACATTGTCGATTGACTTCTTTATATGACTTAGACTACGTAGTGCTTTCTTTTTTTGAAACCTATGTGGGAAGGGTTGTTTCCCCACACGAACGACAAAACTTCAATTTTGACATTGCTAAATACATTGTGACTTATTGCAATTTATTTACTTTGGTTATTATTTTTGTTATGAATGTTGTGGTTGTGATGATACGTTATTTCTTTCATTTACTGTTTACTACGCTTCAATGAGTTAAATGTGTATGATGTCACACCCCAACCTTGACGGCGGAAACGTCGAGGAGTGAGAGTTAAGATCGTTCATAGCCACATAACGCTATTAAAGAAAAACAAATAAAGTTTTAACATAAGTTCTAAATTGTCACATTACAATCAATAGTTTCAAAGGAAATATAAGCATAACATAGAATGCAGTATATCAATCTATCTTATTTATTATTCTAGGTCCCTTCCTAGATGTGCAAGCTTCAAATTGTAGATAATCAAACTTGGGCATTACCTGAAACATGTTAAAAATAAAAGATCAACACTAATGTTGGTGAGCATTCCATAGTTTTAATACATAAGTATATATAAAAGATGGCAATTCAAGTCATAAATTAGTGAATATAGTGATTAGGGATGTTATGGACAATGCAACAATCAAGCCTTGACAATGATTACAAGTCTCAAACGTTAAAAGTATATACGATCAGCCAAGTGTACTTGGATCAACCAAGCAGGCTTGTCTTACCCATAGATCTATGACTTCGCTGGGCTAGCAATAGTTAATGATTGTACATATAACGCCATAACATGGTAACCACATAAGTTCAACTAACCACAACTTAAAATGATGTATTGCCATAAAGTTTACAAGTCTCAAATAAGTTTACAAGTGCAAAGTATAAATTAACATGTTTCACCCCAAAGTGTGAAAGTATATAAAAAAAAAGGGGTATGGAATACTCACATGACCAAATAATATATATTTGGTGATTAGTAAGAATAATAACAAGCAACGTTCAACGTAGACCTTCACAACGCACCTAAAACAAGTAATATATTTACAAGGTTACAATTTAATATAATTAATAGATAAACGGGACAAGGGTTTCAAATTGGTATTTTGTGGGTTTTTAAATGACGTTAATTAGAGGGATTATATATATGCTTAAGAGCAAGATATCATGAATCCAATTTTAAGGAAATTAAATTTTTTATAACAATTTGTGAAAGTTAATTATAAAATGCATAAATTCTATAATTGTCGTATTTAAATCCTTAATTGTATGATATTTAAATAATAATTACATGATTTAGCAATATTATATCAAGTCTATTCCTATAAAATAACTTTGTTAAATTTTATTTTATAAAAAAAAATTGTTAAGGTGTTTAAAGTGATAAATTGGTAGAAAAATAGTAGGATAGCTTTAAGAATAATCAAGGTTTACAAAAACTCTTTTTATAATTTTTAGAAATTTTTATATATTTTTTTAAAGGCTGAAAAGCCAAAAACAAATGAATTGGAGGTCGCCGGGTTCGAACCCGGGACCTCTAATTCGGTATGTGAGTGGGGAACCAGTGAACCAAGGCATCCAGCCGCGTTTAAGACTGCGATTTAATAAACTAAAAGCAGTAACAACGTATTTCCCCCAAATCGAACGAACCCTAGTTTGATCATGACCACAATCGAAGATCAAATCCAGGTTGTTATTGATTTAAATCATGGGGCTTTTGTTCCCCACAAGATTTCGAGTATATACATTCATTTAATTACCCGATTCGAAAACGAATTGATGAGAAACGAACAAAGAATCAGTCGCGACCGAGCTTGATTCAGTTTGATGCACAAATGGCGATGATAATCAATTAACTTCGTGTGGAGCTTCGGATGATGTTCACGATGTAAAACCCTCTGTCAATTCGTGGTTAGATTACTCCTATGGTGGTGCTCGAGTGGGTACAGGTTCGCGGTTAAAGTGAGAGTAGATTGAATTGTCTAAGTGTGATTCAGGTAGAATTGTGATGCGTAGGAGTTTAGGTACGATTAAACGATCATGTAGGTGCAATTAATTTTATTATTATTGCGTTTTAAACGTTGAACGGCTTGATGATTGATGAATTGCCGGTTACTCGTCGTTTGTATTTGTAACCGGCGTTTAAATGTGTTTAAGGTTCATAACGGCTTTCGAATCATGTTCACGAAGCGTTTGGAACGGTTTGGTAACAAAATTGAGAGTTTTTGAGGGGTTTTAGGGGCGGCCGGAGCTCGGCCGGAGTATGGCCGGAGCTCCGCCGGAAAATCGGGGTGAAGGGGGGTTTGGTTTTAGAGTTTTGCGAAATTACACCTTTGGTCCCTTTGGTTACGATTTTATTAATTTATGCAGAAACTTATGTTTCAAGTTCATAAATTGCCAATAAAACCCCCTAGACTTCTTTAAACCTTTTTAAGTTTATTAAGTTTTATATATTGTTATTATGATAATAATATGATTATTATTATTTTTCTTAGTTATTATTATTATTATTATTATTATTTAATAAGTAATAATTAACATTATCAACTTCCAATTTAAGACAAATTAAGGAAATAAACATAAATAACTCATAAAATAACAACAATAGTCCTTACAAGAATTAACGGCGTTAACTTCTAATTAAAGCAAAAATACAGAACGTCACATATGATGTTACTCATTATTGTATTGTGAATATAAAGTGAAAAGAATGGACGCCCGTGGACGTGGACGTGGACGTGGTCGTGGACGCGGACGTGGACGTGGCACCGGAGAACAGGGTGGTGGTGCTATTAACATGACTCCTGCGGAATTGGCTGCTCTAATTAATGAGCATGTTCAGGCGGCAGTGGCTGCTGCCCACGCGGGTCAACCGGCAGGTAAACAATGATAGAAAAACAAATCTGATATCCTTTATAACTATAGGGGATGTTTGATTAACGTGTGTTGTGTTAAAACAGGACCACCAGTGTGTACATACAAGTCCTTCATGGACTGCAAACCACACACCTACAGCGGTACAGAGGGTGCTGTAGGGCTTGTACGCTGGTTTGAGAAGACTGAGTCCGTTTTCTCCAAATGTAACTGTCCACCGGCGGATCAAGTAAAGTATGCCACCGGGACTTTGGAGGGTGCTGCCCTGTCATGGTGGAACGCGCAAGTCCAGATGCTTGGACAAGCGATGGCAAATGGACTCCCCTGGGATGAGTTCAAGGATATGATGATCGAGGAGTACTGTCCTCGAAATGAGGTGCAAAAGTTGGAGATGGAATTCTGGCAGCTCAAGATGAAGGGTTCAGAAATTGAGGCTTATACAACCCGTACTCATGAGCTGGCCACATTGTGTCCAGGAATGGTTAATGAGACACATAAGAGAATCGAGCATTACATACGAGGGTTGGTGCCTGAAATCCAAAGTATGGTAACGGCTTCTAACCCGACTACGATCCAGCAGGCCATCTAGATTGCTCATAAACTTACTGACCAGGCGGTAGAGCAAGGGCGTCTACCCAAACGGGGCGCTTTGGTAAGCGTGCCCGACAACAAAAGGAAGTGGGATGCTCCCAGCAGCAGCAACAACAAATCATCATCATCATCGTCTGGCGGTCAACAACAATCCAACAGCAACAACAACCAGTTCAGCAGCAACTGAGTTAGTGTTTTGTACAAACGAGTCACACCCAAATTAGCATCTCACGCTTCCACCGGGATGTGACATAGTGTGCAACTCACATGTGTAGTTTAACGTAAAATATTTACTCTGTTAGTGTTTTGGACTAACAGAGAAAGAGAAACTAAAAATTAAGGACCATATCTACAAGTTTCAAAGATTATGGACCAAATCCAAAATTAAGATAAAACCATAGGGACCAACCATAAAATTTACTTTTGTTTTTAATTTGTGTTTGAGAGATTTAGGGTTACCGCATTTGTAAATTTATTTACGGAAAATTCATAAATGGTCCATGTGGTATGACCAGATTGTACGTTTGGTCCATAAATTTTACAATTTATAAATTTGGTTCAAATTTTTGTGTACGCGTTGTATGTTTAGGTCTCAGATTAATTAAAATTACAAAGTTAGTCCAAACTTTTGTGTGTGCGATGCATATTTGTCCCAATACTAAATCTGTTGGTTTGTATGAAATGTATAAAAACTAACTAGATTTAATGTTGAGGACCAAAAGGGCAACATGTACGTAAAAATTTAGACTAACTTTATATATTTAAAATCTATGAATAAAACTTGGAAATTGACAAAACTACAGTGATCATTTATACAATTTACTAATTTATTTACTTGTAATTTTACGTTCATATTACATGTCTAACGCACTCTAACATGCATGAACCGCTCTAATATGATTCAGTTTTAACTTCTACACAAAAATACATACATTCAACTCGCTTTTTGTGTTAATCAATGAAGGAATTGATGAGCTAATATTGGGATGGGAATATTACGTGTTCTATCAAATTCTTTATAGTAGTTTTAAACTCACAACTAATCTCTATACTATTTTACGTAAACTAAGTTCTTGCATATTAATGGATGCCCATCGAAGTTCGTTTGACCTGATTTGTTGATGAAAAATAATAAATAAAATTTTGGCTTTCCAGCACAAAGAGCCATTTTACTTGAACCTCATATTATTTTGCTATTATTTTATATTTTCATTTCATTGTATTATGTATATCTAAAAGAAAATATTATATAATTTCTTGCATCTTAATGGATGACGTAACGTTGAACACATGTATCTCTCAAATACAGCCTAACGCATAGTCACGCTTAACTATTACTATACTTATTTTCTATACTTATTTTTCTGCTTAAACTATTTATTTTATTTTAAAAAATCAAATAACTAATTTTTAAATATTCTCTTACTCTCTCTATATTATAAATCAAAGTCATTCTTTAATCAACAATTTTTAAAATGCTTTTTTCATTAAATAAAAACTAAGTACTTTGATTTTTAAGAAAATACACTTTTTCAATAATAAAATTTTGTAAGACTTTGTTTTTTTCTAAAACAATGAAGCTTAACTAAAATTATGAAATTATTTTCAAATCATTCTTTTTAAAAAATAAGCTTTTTATATAAAACATTTTTTACAAAACAAACCCGGAGTTTTTTAACAACAACATATTAATAAAAATGAAACTTTCTCAAAGCAATAATTTTATAAAATGAGGGTTTTAGAAATAATAAAAATATTTTATCAATTAATTAAAATACTTATGCGTAATATCAATAATATCTTATATCAAAATAACGTTTTACAGTTCCCAAATCTTCATTAATAAATATATAGTATTTTTTTATTCAACCTGAATACACAAGGTTATAGCTTAGTTGACATAATATATATTAATTATCAATATAAACTAGAATTAAGCCCCCGTGTTGCGGTAGGGGCGTAAATCCGTGCAAAGTTGTACCAATGTCAAATCACCGTCAACAATCATCAACACTGAAAAAACTCGTATTAAAAAAGAAAAAAAACGAAAAAATAAAGTCGAACATAAAATATACGTAAAAACTATAAATCACACACGTAAAATGTAAAATATAAAAACCAATAACTAAGTCGATCTAGGACCCAAGTGTAGTGACAGGGTCGTTAAACGGGAAAATCAGCTTAAAATGTTAAACCACATGCGTACATTGCGGTGTATTAACTCGTAAATTTAGACCGAATATAAAACGAAAATTTGTAAAAGATGAAAAATTAAAAGGACAAAAGTTTATAGTGAAAAAATATAGGAGTTAAATATAAAAGATGTAAATAAATTGGATTAAAAGTCAAATTAAAGATTAAAAGAACACACAAAAGGGAGTACAACCCACTAAAGCTAAATGTACAACTCATAATGCATAAAAAACTTAGTAATCAGTAATATATATATATATATATAATATATATATATATATTATATATATATATATATATATATATACATACATACATACATATAGGAGGGATCAAATGAGACTTATTTTTTTTGTAAAAACTGTAGGAACCAATCTCAACCACTAGTTTTCAATGATAAAATTATAGTTAACAAAAACATATTTAAAAAAATTATAATTCAAAAATCATATAAAAATATAAACACAAAAATGTTCCCCTAGTTTCCCTCTTTCATAAAAAAAATTTTGTAAAAATTAAAAAAAAAATCTTGTTTTTAACGAAATTCATTTTACACATGTGTAAATTCAGTATTACATATATGATAACCAGATTTACACATATGTAAATAACAGATGAAGATTTTTTTTTTAAATATATCAATATGGTAGGCATTGGAAAGATAAAAGAATACTAAATTTTATGGTGAATTTTTTTTAAAAAATGATGTCGTAAAAAATTATAAATATTTTTAAAAAATAAAAGGAATGACATGTGATTTGAATGTGATAAAAAAATACCTCAGATTGGTTTATATAGTTGTTACAAAAGAGGATGATTTTCAAGATAGCCTTACCCTATATATATAAACATTTGTATAATTTATTCATCTATAAACTTTTTATAACTATAAAAGACAATGAATTGCTTGAAAATGAATGTACGTTGTGGGAGATGATCTAAGGCACAAGTCAAAATATTAGGTGCCAACTATACCCTCACCACCTGAAATCTCACACCACCTACAAAAGTCCGATTAAAACATACAAAATGACCGCTTGTGAATGACTTACGTCAAAACCATCAAACATTAATTTGTCATCAATTATAACAAGCAGAAGGAAACCTTGAAAAGCAAAATTACAATTACATTATTTCACATCAAAATCATTTTCTAATACAATTAAGAACATATTCATGCATCACTTTCTGGAATTATGGCCCTCTTAGGTGCATAATCCTCACGACTTCTTTTTCTCCCGTTCACCTTCACGCGATTCGTAGACATTTCTTCGGTATCTTTCTCCATTTTCTTGCTTCGACAACCGTTGCTACAGAAGGGCATATCCCTGCCAACAACATGTCAATCGGTTTCAATGTTTGAGAATTCTTGAACATTAGTGTAAAAGTAGTATGCTGTTATGAGATAGAGTGAATTAGTTACATGTATATATAGATGTCGACCATTTCTCCTATAGACTTTTTGCAAATGTAGCAGTGCTTGAAGAACTCATTTATGGTCATTGGGACACTAGAAGCTGAAGTTTCATTTATCGTAGTGTTGATGTGTTGTTTAGATGGTGGATCAGAAGTGTTTACCGGTGAAACTGGTTGGATCGCGGTGATAGGAGCTGGATTTTCGTCGTCACTGGAATGACAGATCGACATATCTCATGGAATATAAAAGCAACACCGAAATCCTACCTGAAAATGATGGTTTGAGCTGCTTTAGAGAAATTAAACAACATCTCCATTAGATTTTATAAAAATGAAAACCAACATAAGTTGTTGAATTCATACCTCCAAATGCTATTGGTTGTTATTTTGTCATGTTGAATTATTACTTATATTGTGGGGAAGAAGCCTAAGGATTAATTAGTCGTGAATTGAACCAACTTTTTCTTTAAATTTGTTAAGTAAAATTAGCTGGTAGGCATTAAAAGTTAGTGAAACATAAGTTGTAATTCGTAATTATGGGAATGTAATCAAGTAAAATCAAATGACACGTATATAAATATTTATGTTAATATGTTATGTCATTTAGCTGGAATAATTAAAAGTAGTGAAACATGAGTTGTAATTCGTAATTTTGAGAATGTATTCAAGTAAAATCAAATGATACGTATATATATATATATTATATATATATATATATATATATATAATATATATATAATATAATATAATATATATATATATATATATATATATATATATCTGGGAGGGTTCCTAAAAAATCATGATTTACTAGAAAACTAAAAAACCAAATCTAAACCATTAATTTATTTGATCAATGGTTGATATACATAATAGCATTTTAGTAAATATTTTAAATTAAAGTAGATTATTTTAATGATATAAGGGCAAATATGAAATAAAAAAATTGTTAGATTTGAAAATCACTATTAAAATCCTTACATTCATTCTCCCCTCTCCTCTCTCATATACTACATTTCTTTAGTTGACTTCATCTTCATCATCTTTATTTTCATTAACAAATAAATTCATTTGAATTGTTTTTTCATATAATGCAACAGTCAATCGGTGCAGCCATATGTAAATTTGCTTACGTATATGTAAATACATAGGTAACTTGATTTAACATATGAAAGCGTGTATGTAAACCTGCTTACATATATGTAAAAACATTTGTTAACCTACATATAAGAATAGATGTAAATCTACTTACGTAAATGTAACTTGATGAAGATTAATAATAAAGAACGTATCATAAACAAGGGATACATGACTTATCATCTCTACATATTTTTATTTTTTATCATTTTTCTTACATAAACCATTCTTGATCTATGAAGACTTTTCTCTCATAAACTCTTCTTGATCTATGTCCATATTTACGTATATGTTCTTGTTGATATTATAACCCATGTTTACGTATATGTATGTCATTTTTTTTTCTGGTGACCATGGCTTGTTCTTGTAGATATATAAGTTATATATACGTAACCATGAATTAAAAAAAGCAAAAGGAATAGGGACACCATTTACAATACACACAACTCATAAATACATATGGATACGTTGTTTATACGATAATAATGAAGATACGACAATAGATGTCAAGAGAGGAAAAAGATGATCAACGAATTTAGATTTGAAATTGATTTCAAGAAGATGAAAGGGATGAAGAAAAAAATAATGTTTCAGATTCATTTACATGGGTTAATAAAGGATCTTAATTTTTTTGATTTAGTCAACCTAAAAAAATGGGATTTTGACTAGAAAATAATAAACTACCATAATTAAATATATGTTAATTTACTAATGTCCCATTTCTAATTTAATAAAATCACAAAATAAAGAAATTATGTGATTGGTTGAATGTGGTTTTCTTAAAACTATATGCTTTTCTTAGAATCTCTCCCCTATATATATATATATATATATATATATATATATAAGATGGTTCAAATAAGAACTAATTTATATTGTGAAAACTCTAAAAACCAATCTCAGCCATTAATTTTCGATTGCAAAATGGTAATTAACAACATATAATAAAATATATAAATGTTATTCTTATTTCACATCTTTATATAAATGTAATTAACAGCCATTATAACTCACTAAATCATTATTTGTTCAAATAACAAGTATAAATTATTGTTTAAATCGTGCTTATTTTATTTAGCTATAAGACCTTATTACAAAATTATTATAAATGTTATTCTTATTTCACATCTTTATATAAAATACAAATATATTGTTCTCAAGAAAATATAGTTGATATCCATTTGTTAAAAATAATTGACAAAGCCCCAAACATCAAATTGAACTTTAGTCACGTTAATTTGCTAAACTTATTATAATTAAACTTTAAACTTGTAAAATATATACTTAGGTACCTTGTGAAGAACTTCGTGGGGATTATTGCTTATTATTCTTATTAATCGTCATTTACATACATTTGATCAAGTGAGTATTTCTATACCCCTTTTTCATATTTTCACACTTTGGGGTGAAACATGTTACCTTATAATCGTTGCACTTGTAAAACGTTTGATTCTTGTAAACTTATGGCAATTCACTTGTATGTTTGTGGTTAGTTGATCTTTGTAGCTACCATGTAATGTTGAATATATATACAATCATTAACTATTGCTAGCCTAGCGAAGTCATAGATCTATGGGCCAGACAAGCCTGCTTGGTTGATCCAAGTACACTTAGCTAATCGTATATACTTTTAAACGTTTGAGACTTGTAAAACTTTGTCGAGGTTTGATTGTGCATTCTGTCTTACATTCCTAGTTTACTTTGTTCTCTAGCTTACAACATGAACTGCCATCTTTATATACTTATGTATCGAAAACTATGTAAATCTCACCAACATTATGTTGACCCTTTTATTTTTAACATGTTTCAGGAAATACTCAAGCTTGATCGTCTTTTTCGAAGTTGTTCACACCTAGGAATGGACCTAGTTAACTTAATGAATGAGCTTGATATATTTCTTATATTGTGTTTTTATTTGAGTCTTATGATTGTAATGTACCTTTCAAAATTATGAATTATATATTTGTATTTAATAATAGCGTTATGTGGCTGTGAACGATCTTAACTCTCACTCCTCGACGATTCCGCCGTCAAGGTTGGGGTGTGACACTTTATCAGATCTACATATCCTGAATTGGCCTATGAATGGTAGTGGGAAGTTGCAGCGGCATAGGAGAGGCCAATCTACGATGGGTTTGTAGAGCCGCGACACAAAGGAGAAGGTTGTAGGTTTCCGGTGCGGATGGTCATGTTGTGGGGAGGCGGTGGTGAGGGAAGGTGGTGATGGTGCAAAATAGGAACTTAGAAAAAGGGTTGTGAAGGTGTATGAGGTGGTGGTGGTGATGGTTGTGGTGGTGTGGTGTGATGTCGGCAATGTGTGGTGGGAGCGGTTATTGTGAAGGTGTAGTGGTGACGGTGGGGTGGTATGCAAGGGGTGGTGGTCGTGGTCATATATTGATGGCAGCTAGGCAACCTAGGTTTAATTTTATGGGATTTTTCGTTATTATAGATAAAATGGTTTTCGTGTCTGGAAGTAATTTAAAATCTTTTAGTAGGTTAAATTGATACTAAATAATTATGAGACATAGACTCATAGAGTCCTAGCCTAGATAAAGTATCATTCATTTAATTAAGATAATTACATTTTTAATGCAATTCAATTTGGTTTTACTTATTTAAATTATTTTTTAAATAATTATTTATTATGTGAGTATTATTTATTATTTGATTTTTGTTTTACTGAATTCATTTATTTCAAAATTTAGAAAACATATTTTTGTTTTATAATGTTTTTTATTAAATTATTAAATAATTTTTTTTATTTTAGTAAGACATTTCCTTTGTATTATCAACGTATGTAGTAGTATAACTTCGCCGCAACGCGCGGGTAGATTTTCTAGTTTATATTAAAAATGAAGATTGGTCGTGTTGTAACATTTTAAATATTTAAACCATAATAATATTAATAATAAAGTTAAATCAATGCTGAGAACGAAATGTGGTGCTTGCGAGTAAATCTAATCTTTAAATCTTAATAATAATCATTAGGTGTTCAAGTCAATGAATTCTAAATCAACTGGTTTAGGAGAAGTCATTCTATAATTTTTCAAAGTGAAAATCATGAGTTGAAGTCTCACTAGATGAATATACTTCAAGTGAGTCATGGGTTGAATCTCACTAGATGAATAGGGTGGGCTTCCCTTGTAATATTGGGCGAGCTGTGTCACTAGTGTTGTCTGTATTCGTGGGTGGGGATGGTCTTTCGTCAATAAATTTACCCGAATGATCCAATTTGAAAATTATTTGTTGTTCGTTACCAAAAAAACAAAGTGTTCAAAAAAGAATTGGCATAGAATGTGAGGTGGCTAAACACCCAAAACTCTTGTATTAAATACCAAGAAAACTATCACAAAAACTCGGTTACATAGGGACCTTATTTGGGTTCATATAATAAATCAAAACATGTTATACAATATCTATAATGTTATGTAATAGGAGATAACTATCCAATCACCCTAACAACTTAGAGGTTATTTGTTTAAGCTTATTAATGGTGCAGATGGCTGAATAGTTTAACACTTAATGATTTAAACTTTTTGTTTCTCGAACAAATGTTTAAATGGTTCAGACATTTGTCTCTGAAGTTTAAAAATTATATTAATGCTAAATAGTTAAAGCATCTAATCTGAATTGGTCAGACATTTACATTTTAAATAGTTAAACGATATACTAGCTCTTAATGGTTCAGACCTTTAATGATTCAACATTTAATAGTTCAGACCTTTTATTGGATCAACATTAATTATTCAGGAATTGTCGAATAGACCCTTAATCTTTTCTCATTAATTAGTTTAGCAATATACTTAAATCTTATCAATTCAGATGGCCTTAGCCTTGCTCGCTAACGTACTCGACTTGAACGCCTTTAACACGTGCTCCAAATCTCTTGAAAAGTGCTAACAGGTGTTACCCTGCGTGTTTTGCCGTGGTTTTCCATACAAATCAATAAGATGCTAAAAATAGACACTACAACCTGTGACATAAACATTTTAGGCTTAGAAGTTGTATCCCATTGTGATTGCAAATTACATATGATCGCCTCGCCATAAGAACGAATATAAACATTTTAGGCTTAGAAGTCGAAGACTGTTGCCTCTACGCGTTTCTCTCTAGAACAAATGCGGGGAATAAAAAAGAGTTGTGGCATATAAAGAGCCACATTAGAAACACAGATAAGAGAAATCAAAAACTTAGGTGACAAAAACATACAAGTTTAAAAATCATAATATAGTCAAAAATCATAATATAAACATACGACATATTCAATTTCTTAGACCGATTTGATCCAGGTTTAACAACATTATTATGTAGATTTGATTTACCTTGTTAAATTAGTTTCTTGAGTTGACAGGAATGTATAGTTCAGTAATGAGCCAAGATGTAATAATGCATTATTGATTGTTGTGTTGAGAAACTTCATACTTCAAACACAATCATTTTACATAATAACTTTTATAAGAATATATAAACGAATAATCACACAGTTTATAATATATATATATATAAGGAAGAATTACGTATACCCCATGTAACATACGAAATTGCATATTTTCCTGGAAAATTTGATCTTTTTACACGTTCTTGGATCCGTCATTCAAACTAAACTTGTATATTGCACAACAATATCATATCGTACATTAAAACAAGAATTCTTTATGCATTAAACTACATTACCTCAAACAACATTCGAGGTCGTTTAATATGTTGATTCAGAAACTCACAGTCATTCCAAACTAGGAGCTTCTTCAGTCGGGTTGGACTCGAAAACATCAGGACTCGATGCCTCGGGTTCTTCTAACAAATCCCTGATTGAATTGACTCCTTGTATGCTGGAGTTTCTTTAAAATCTGTTGCACCTTCATTATATGTTGCGACAGCAATTCCACTTGAAATCAACTGTAATTTCAACACAATTTATACAAAATTTGTAAATTGATCTTACATTCGATCATAAAAGAACTCGTAATTGCAAGTCCCAACAAATTCTTTGCTATTCATAGATATTATTCCATACTACCTAGTTTACTGTAATATCTACGTCACTAGAGCAATCTGTTATAGCATGATCAGCCCTTAGGGTGTGCTGAGTGGGAAACCGTACAGGACCCAAACTTCCGAGGGCCTAAAATGTTCTTTTATCTTTAAGATGCTAGGTGTCGATTAATATATTTATACAAATAAAATCTTATCAATAATTCAATAATTATATGTTCTTAAGAGGCTGAATAAATTAATAAAAAAATTAAAATCCAATAACATGTTTTCTAAGGGGCTGGTTAATTCAACACTACCCAAATTAAGTTAAGAGAAACGAAGTAAAATCCTAGTTTATTTTTATTTGAACCCATAATTTTAACGCACTCGATTAACAATATGCAACTCTAACAATTTAGAGATTGTTGGCAGCATCTGATTCAGCATCTTAATTGTATAGATGTCAATGGTTCAGACTGTTTGTTTTACGAGCAAATATCTGAATGGTTCAGACATTTGTCTCTGAATGATTAAGCATTATTTTAATATTAAATGATTAAAAGATCTAATGCTAAATGATTAAAACATCTTATATAAATTACTCAAACATTTGTCTTTAAATAAGTAAGCGATATATTAGTTCTTAATAGTTCAAACATTTTTAATGGTTGAGCAATTAACGATTCAAGACTCTTGTTGATTCATCATTTGATCATTCAAAAATTATCAAATAAGCATTTAATTTCCTACGTTCAGCCCTTTCATATATAAATATCAATTTTACTTGTGACATCATAAATCCGCGGGGCAAGAAACTTACTTTCACCTCACACTTCACGTACCCCTAATAATACCTCTCCTATAATCCTATATGTAATATTTTACTTTCACCTCACATGTTATCTTCTCCTACTAACGTTTGCGAAAACAACGACTTAACATAACATAACACAACATAACAAAAACGAGTCAATTACCGCAAAGACGATGCCGAAAGCCCACAAATACTCGATAAAGAACCCAAACGCATCCCACTGCGGCCCTTCCCAGAAGTCCGGCTCTTGTCCGGGAAGCTCCGGCAGCACATACCCATCGAAATTCTGCACCTCCGCCGCGGGATCCGCCGTACCGACGGCGGAATCGCCGGAGATTCATCTTCTCCGGCGGGCGACGACCCCCGTTTGTTCTTGCTGTCGAATTTTCCGGTTCTAGAGGAGAGTTTTTTGGCGGCTGAAACGATGTGAAGAGGGGGTCGTAGGGAAGATGGTGATGGTGATGGTGGGGATGGACGGTGGAGAGGGGTGCGGGTGTACGGGGGTATGGTGGGGGTGTTGTAGAGAAGCCGGAGAGACATTGTAGTGGTGATTGGGGGTGAAGAGGGGAATGTGTGATTGGATTTGGTGGGAGGATAAGGAGGGGAGTTGGGTCATGGGTGGTGTGTGACCCGGGGTTTGACCCGATTTGGGATTTAATTTTGTGTTCTCTTTTTTTCTTTTTCTCTCAATAATTAAATTAAATTTAAATAAATAAGTATTTAAATAGTATTTTAAATGATCAAATTATGTGAGCAATAATAATGTATAACGATTAATAGTATACGTAGGATGATAGTAAAATTGATATTTAACTTAAAAAGTTTAAGAAGAATTGTAGGTTTGGCACGCGTTATTTTATTGTTTTGAAGAGGATGATATTTTAGTTATTACGTTAAATACGTCAGCTCATTGTGTCTTATATGTTTATTATGTCGAATATCAGTTTATTTCGTTATATATTTTCCATCATTTGTTATATGTATTCATCATTATATTTTACGTGTTAGATCATTATGTGTTATTTTTGTCATTGTTTTATAGATTATATAAACTTGTTATTTTTCATTATGTTTTATAATTAGAATTACACAATAATGTTATTTCACCAGTGTATTTTTTTAAAAAACCTATAGAGTAATAACATTGTTTAGTAACTCAGATAACTAAAACTAAAAAGAATTTTATAAAATTTAAACTATATTATTTGTTTTCATCGTTAGTTATAAACAACCTTCCATCATTCAAATTAAACTAAAAGTAAGGGTATGTTTGGTATGTGGTAATGGAATGGACGAAGGAATGAAATGAATAAGGGAATGGAATGGATAAGAGAATGAAATGAATCATTACATTCTATTGTTCTGTTTGGTTGCCCTTTAGTAATAAATGAATCATACCTTTGTTTATTTGTTAGGAATAAAAAACGAAACAATGAAGTCTAAAAGTAGTTAAGATGGTGATGGCGAGCGGGGGTAGTGGCCGGAGGTGATTTCCGCGGTGGCGGTGGTCGGTGGTGGTGGCCAGCGGTGGTTTCCGGCGGCGGTGGTTTCCGGCGTTTGTGGTTGCCGACGGTGGTTTCCAGTGGTGGTGGTGGCTGGCGGTGGTTTTCGTCGGCGGTGGTTTCCGGCAGTAGTGGTGGCCGACGGCGACGATGGTGGCTGGCGGTGGTTGCCAGAGGTGGTTTCTAGAGGCAGCGGTGGCTGTAGGGGTTTATTGCGATGTCGATGGTGGCCTTCGGAGGTGGTTTCTTGCGATGGCGGTGGTGGCCTTCGGAGGTGGTTTCTTGCGGTGGTGTTTCCCGGCGGCGACGGTGGCCTTCGGAGGTGGTTTTCAACGGTGGTTTCTGGCGCCGGCCGTGGCCGGTGGGGTGGCCTTCAGTGGTTTCCGGCGGGGCGGCAGTGGTGGTGTCCGACGATGGTGTTTCCGGGGTAGTGGTGGCCGACCACGGTGGTGGTTGCTAGTGACGAGCGATCTTGGTGGTCGGTGGTGGTTGTTATGACGGGTGGTGTTGGTGATTAATTATGGAAGAAAATATGGAATGAAAAAAAAGGGGAAGTGGATGGAATGAATTTGAGGGTTCATTCCACCAACCAAACATGTCTTTATTCATTCACCTCAATGGTTCATTCCATTCCACCATCATTCCTGCATACCAAACGCTACCTAAGTGATTGCCACGTTACTAACTACATCATTCACTAAATAAGAATTATATATATAAATTCATTTCAAATACACCAACATAAAAAATGTAACATAACCACTTAAATCATTTTTGTGAAAACCGTAAAAGTTAACTACAACTAAAACTATCATGATTGTTTTTGAATGACAAATTTGATCACTAGACTTGATTATTACAGAACCCAAGACCGTACCGAAAGAAAAATCAATATACGTGAAAAAAACTCATTGTCTAAATTTGAAACCTTTTTTTTGTTATGGGTAGGATTTGAACCCAATATCTCGCTCTATTTTAAATTAAATTTTGAGATGTATTACCTCAACCATTTGAGATAAAATTATTAATAAAAAAACTATAAATTACACATTTATAAATAAAAAAAACTAGATACAATTACATCAGTGTAGACATATAATAATATATAAAGACGTAATATACTAAATGTTATAAACTATTTAATAATAAAAAAACTGAGAAAAAAGAAATATAGCATATTTTAACTTGTTTGTGAGACAAAGGAGACCGGAGAGAATCCCAGTTACAATATTTGCGAATTTCGGAAAAAAAGAAATTGCCTTGCTATTAAAAAGTATTTTAAAAACGATAATCAACTATTAAATAACGTGATATTGTTTTATCATCTTATCTCTTCGTAATATTAGCACTTTAAAGTATAGAGTTGGATTATCTAAAAACGAGTAGATATCTTAAAGATAGCGAAACTAATATTATTATTTTTTTGGGACAATGGACAGAACCGAAAATAATACAACGATTAAATTTGAAAAACAAAAATCACACTAATTTTGCAATTTTATCTCTGCAATTTAGCTCTATTTCTTATTCATTAAAACGTGTAAACTTTAACATCCTCTACCACTTTGGAAGTTGAAACCGATTTTTCATTAAAAACTTGTCGTTTTTAGACTTTCAAATAAAGTAAAACAAATAATTAATATCAACTCGTTATATTTTTATAATTTCAATATTTGTTACACATAGTAATGTATGTTTATATACATTAAAAGTCATAAAAATAATATAAAACCATTAAACTATTGTTTGTGTATGTTTTAAATTTTTTGTTTCTTTATCGACACATATGTAGATGCTATAACCTACATATTACTTACACATATGTAGATCATAAATACTATTATTATTTTCTTTTTGAACTTAAAAAAGACGCCTAAATATCATATTTTAATCATTTTTATATAAAGATAAAAAAAGTTATAATTATCTTTATAATATTGATAGAGTAAAACAAATTTGTTAATACAGTTTAATTGAAATACTAACACCAACCGGTCCCATGGAAACGTGTTAGTGGCCTATATAATATAGCTCACTAACATGTTTGCCCTATATATATATATAATCTTTAACTAGAATCACCAAATTCATTGTACCGTAATCTCATCTCATCGCCTTTACGTGCTTGATTTTATGCCAAAGACATGTCGAGCATTCGTTCCATCAATCAGGAGGGTAATGAGATTCATGTTCCAGAGATCGAACCACTTTTTGACAAGAAATTTCCACCATCAAACACGACTAATCCGTCGTCTATACCAGCACCAGCGACCACGAGTCAGGTTATGAGCTTTGGGTTGCAACGAACGTGCTTTGAATACATGAATCTTGAAACCCTCAAATGTTGCTTCGCATGCAAAAAGAAATTTGTAGGGAGAGTTCGGATATACATGTACAAGTAAGTATTCTCTTGATCATAAAAATAGTGTGAAAGTTGTTATTATGCAATGGGTGAGGGGAGTGGGCGATAGCGGACCTATGTGTTGGGTTGGGCTAATCACCTATCTTAAAATTTTCCAGTTAAAAGTGAGAAAAAATGAATCATTCAATTCTTTTAACGCTCGTTAAGAATTTGGCTAAAAATGAGTTTGAAGTTACCCTTTAACTAGGACGTAATGATTTTAACGCTCTAATTGTGTCAACATCAACAACTTGAGTGGGTGCCTTCGTGAGGCTTTTGATGAGCATTTAGCAAAAAGTGTCTTTTTTTATTATGATCCACCCCCACACCATTACACTTCATTGTCTCTTTTCTAAATAAGTTTCGGCTTCACACAAATAGCATTTTACACATGTGTAGTCTAACTCACACTACCTATATTATACATAACACGTACGTGATACTTTTTGGTTACATGCACTAATCTATAATACATAGTCTTATAATCTATTAATATTGCAAAGATCTGGCATTTTGCAAGGACAAGTGTCGTCAGAAAGAGATAGATAAAGATGATGAAGAAATCAAGAATCATGAGAAGATGATGAATGATAAGAGAAGCTACGGTACACAACCAAAGTCTAAAGACGAAGAAGAAGATCTTTTTAATTCGTGATACCTTGCTGACCAAGGTTGTTCTTTAGATTAAGTCGTTTACGTCTATAGTCATTGAATTCTTATTTTGAGTGATAAGCATCACATAATCAACGTTACACATATGACTATTGTTTGAGTGAAATTATCTAAATATTTTTTTTTGTTTTGACGTAGAAAGTGTTTCATAAATAATTAATTGTTTTCAATAATATTTATGTAAACTTCTAAGCGAATATCCACATTAGCATACTTGGAACATTACCTCATTACCTCACTTAATTTCGATTGGTATAAGATCTAACAATTCATGTTCTAAGTACTTTCACACGAGTATGTGTATTTTAAGCAATTTGAACATGCCTCGATATGATACATAAACTTGTGCTAATAGACTCTTGGTACAAAATAACTAGCATATTGATTATAGAGTAAATTATCATTTGCATCCCTGGCATTTTCTCATTTTAACCACTTGTATCTCTATTGTTTCAAATTCTCAATTTTCTCCCTATCGTTTCATTTTTGTCACCGTTTGAATCCAAATGACTAACTCCGTTAAATTGTCCTTAAATTGTCAAAAATACAAATGGTAATTTACTCTTAATTATATATTGTATTAACAATATAATGTGTGTGAGACTATGAGCTCACACACATTTATACAGGATGGTCAAAGATCCGATGATAGTACAAATGGTAAAAACAAGTCAATGCGTGCATAAAGAGCCAAATATATAAAATTCATGTTTATACTGACATGAAATTCAAAAACATGTAGCGAACCAAACACCCATGCAATTGCGATGCATAGGCTCACTGATCATACGAAGGTGTGATAATCCATTGATCATAAAGCATTGATAATACGATAAAGACACTTAATTATAACGAGTTGGACAACATAAGGTGGAGTAGAAGTATACAAGTATAACTAGAGGCGCACATAAAATTGGGTTCGGACCCGACCCAGACCCGAGTACGGTAGTATCCGATTGGAGGTGTACCAGGTTGAACCTGCTTAACTCGTAGGGTTGGAACCGATTTTAGATTTTGAGTTTTTAGCGAACTTGACCCGAGCCGAGCTTGATTGAACCCAAGTTAAACCTGATATTGGACGCGCACACGCAAAAAAAGAAAGTAAAAGAAAAAAAGTAAACCGAGTATCGGACTTGGTTCGGACCCGACCCTACCCCACCCTACCCAGATATAGCGGACAGGGTTTTCAAGTAGGTAAACCCGACTCGCCTCAACCTAGATAAAACCCTATTTGGGCCGAACTCGATTTGTACCCGGTTTCGGGTACGACCCAAAACCTTTTTTTCCCACCTCTAACTACAACCATCAAATCACAACGAACAATGGACCACATTGGATGGATTTTAGCCCATCAGATTGGGTCCAATATAGATGTTCATCTACGTAATTCTAAATTTTAAATGGGCTTAAGGCATTTACATCAACTTCTCTGTCTTAACTTTTTTCAGGTTATATAAAAACATTTAATTTTACTTCTAAACAAATAACTTATCTCATCTTCATTTTTTATATTTTTAGAAGAAACCATTATGATTACCCTTATTTGCGGGTCGATGTTTATTTTTTATATCTATTATTTTATATTTTTAAAGTGATAGTAAATAGAATTAAAAAATGTTAATAACAAATAATAATTAGTTGTTATTTGATCCATTTTGATCCAGATAATAAGAGTACATATATATATATATGGAAGCTGATGCAGTAGACTTTCCAGACACAAATGAGATATTCAAAGGATGATAGTTTTTTTTATTATGAGGGATAATGATGGGAAAGCTGTTTTGAATGATCTTAGAATAAGGAAGCATCAAAATTTAACAAAAATATATTAGATGTGGACATCTACCTATCAAATATGACAACAAACCATACATGCTAAATTCTACTCATATTCAAGCTATCGATGAGTAGTGAAGAGAGGACAATGTAAAAAAAATATATTATCTATATCTTTAGGGATAAAGATATTGCTTTTAACGAGATACCCAACTGAAGAACAAAATCTAGACAAGTATACAACAAAAAATAATATAACACATAACAAATTGTCGACAAAAACACATCCAAATCATACACCACGTAAAGCTACCGCTAACAAAAACACAATGATGAATAACCTATGATTTATATGGCACCACCCCACATGCACATAAACACCCTATTTAAATTACCTATTAAATTACTTTTTTAAATAGAGTTACTTATTTTTTTTAACTAGTATTAGATTTTATCATAACAACAATCCAATATACCCAACACGTATAGTATATCACTTGTGACTCGAACCCTCTGTCTGATAAGTAGCAACATCATTTTACACGCACATAGTTACCACTTGATCGAATCCTCTTGTTTAAGTCATTATTAGATGAACATATATTAATCTACTAGTTTAAATTTATATATTACACAAGTTTAATAAATAAATTATTAAATAATTCCTAATAAACTTTAGAAATTTATAAAAACACTTTTGAGATGTGATTTGATTGAAATTAAGTATTTCTTAGCCCAATGATTTTTAACCCAACTGGTTAACATGACTTACTCATAATATGTAATTATGTAAATAAAGAGTAGGTCATGGATATAAGTCTCACTCAAGCAAAAATACTCAAAATTGAGTCAGGGATTTTTTTTCAACAATGAGTTTTTCTTGAAGGGATTGAAGATGCGGTTTCGACTAGAAAACAAATAGATAGACCCAATTAAGATAAAATCTATTTTTCGAAACATGATCGTACATTTGTCGTTAAAAAATGTATTTCTTACGCCAAATTTAACAATTGTTGTTATCTAAAAATAAATCATTTTGCATTTAATAGGATTATAAAAACCAGAAGATGATGATTCATAAGCCTAGGGTTCATATACAAGGCAAGGGTCCGCCCTTTTCACCATTCGCATCAACCCCTAAAACACCTCTTCATTCCTCCATTTTCAGGTATCATTTTATCATTCATCTAATCATCGCACCGTTTGTAATATGTAATTTGCAATTTGTAATATGTCCTCTCGTTGTTACCCCTTTTGATGCTAGATTCTCTTCCTTTTGCACAAATTCGATCATTATCGTTGTCTAGGGCTTAGATTTACCTAATACGTTCATGATATAGTGTGGAAAATGATTCGGTTTAGGTTAAACGCAGATTTCGTTGTGTTTTTTGATTTTTCGTTAGGGAATCTCGTTGATAGCGAAGGAACTTTGATTTTTAGCTTGTTTTAGTGTTTCATTACGTTTAGAAGGTGGATGAACATGAATGAGTTTTTGAAGCTCTGTGGTAGGTGTGTAGCCATGTTTGGAGTAGCATATGCATGTATATATTGTGGGTAACTCCATCAATGGGTGTTAATCAGGTTTATGTGATGGAACATATATGTATTAGAGCTAGAGAGCCTGTGGTTTTGGTGTTTTACTGGTTTTCATATTATGAGAATTGAGATGCGAAGGATTTTGCTTTTATGCTTCATTGCGTTCTGTGGTTTATTGGAGGGACCTTTTAAACCTCTAGTTCGCTTCCACCCATGGCTTCTATGTTTTACCTGAGATTAGCCGTTACCAAGTGACTTTAGAGTTTGGCACCCTCTCTTGTAGAGGATGTTGAGCTTTACGGTGTTGTGGTTTTGGAGTTTATTTGTTAATTCAATCTGGAAATAAACCTTGAAATACTGGCAGTTTGGCACCCTCTCTTGCACCATCTAATCTGCATAGGATAATTTTGACTGGTCAACGAGTTCGATTATGTGTTTTGTAATTTTACTGTTCAAGTCATGATTCTGCAGTCATGGGTAGTCATGTGATTTGTTTAAATTCTGCAGCAAGTTTTTATTTTTGAATGATTTTTAGTAGTGAAGTAATGGTGTGAGTAAGAGTTCCAGAAAATTAATACTTCTGTTCATGAGTTTTCTTTGTATTATTAGAGTTTGATCCAACAATATGTTCAATACTTCAGCATTCAAATCACTATGAGTGGCATTTGGTTTCTTTTATATAACTAGTTATTTATAACTTAGAAGATTTGTTAAATAATATCTGATAAGCTATGAAGTTCTACACGTTATTAGAAACCCTAAGATATAATGTCTGTTTTCTCTGTCGTGCAGAGTCAGTTTTTATCAGGATTCTTGGATTTGAATTTCCATCACGTTTCAGCTATGGGAGATGCAGAGAATGCACTTCCACCTTCCAAGAAAAGGGCTGCAGGAAGGGAATTATCTAGAGATAACCCCGGTCTTGATGACGAAGAAGAAGTTTGTGATCAAGAAGCAGGTACATTTAAGAAAGCTAGTGATGAAGTTTTGGCCAATAGAAGAATTGTAAAAGTTCGTCGAAATCGTACCGCGACTGCTCCCGCTGCACCTTCATCTAACCCTTTTGCATCAATTCAATTGGTACCTCCTACAATTTCCACTTCACCCCTGTGGCAATTGCAAATGTTCAAGGATCTCAAGATAATGCGAAAGAGGAGGCTGCAAAGGAAGGTGGCGGTGGTGAAGAACCTGAAAGCAAAGTTGACGAGGTAGAAAACCATGATGTTGTCAGTGTGGCCGATGGGAAAAAACCTGAATCAGCTGATGCCGAGTCAGCAAAAACAGAGGTTGAATGTGAAGCCAAAAAAACTGAAAGCAAAGTTGATGAGGTGAAAAGCGATGAAGTTGTCTGCGAGGAGTCGAAAAAACTTGATTCAGCTGATGCTGAGTCAGCAAAAATAGAGGCTGAATGTGAAGCCAACAAAGCTGAAAACAAAGAAGTTGAGGATGATGCAAAAAATAGCACTGAAAAGGCTGCAGCAGTTAGTTCGTTCCAACAGCTTTCAAGTACCCAAAATGCTTTTACTGGGATTGTCGGGACGGGATTTTCAAGTTCAAGTTTTTCATTCGGGTCAATCACGAAAGGTGAACAGCCCAGTTTTCCATCTTTCAGTTTTGGTACCAATGGAAACTCGTCTCTATTTGGGGCTGTTAGTGACAACACTGAAGCAAGCAAAGCACCTTCTATAAAAAAAGTTGAAGTAGAGACAGGTGAAGAAAATGAAAAGGCTGTTTTTACAGCAGATTCTGTGTTATTTGAGTTCATTGATGGCGGGTGGAAAGAGCGTGGCAAAGGAGAATTAAAAGTTAACGTTTCAACAACTGGAAATGAAAAAGGTAGGCTTGTGATGAGAGCTAAAGGCAACTACAGATTGATATTAAACGCTAGTCTTTTTCCTGATATGAAACTGACAAATATGGAGAAAAAGGGGATTACATTCGCTTGTTTGAATAGCACCAGTGAAGGAAAAGACGGTCTTTCAACCTTTGCTTTGAAGTTTAAAGACCCTGCTATTGTTGAAGAGTTCCGTGCAGTTGTTACACAACACAAATGCCTTAATACAAACACAAATGCTGCTGTTCCATCCTTGAAGACCCCAGAAAATTCTCCATAAGAATCCGTACGGTTAGTGATAAATCAGGCAATCCATTGCACTCAAGAAGAATTAATGTGTCAGTTTGCCTTTGAAGGCATATAAAGTGTCAAATCAGCAGAAATGGATCTTTATGGTAAACGGGTCATCTATCATCGTGTAGCCGAGTCTGTCTTTTTTTCTTTTATATCCTTTTTTCCCTTAACGTAAACCTTATATCCTATTTGAGAACTGAATCGTTGTTGTCGTACTCTTGGGGGAATAGTACTGTTTTGGGTAAAATTTGCAGACAATGCCTGAAATTTGGAGTTGATTAAATGAATACCCTGTTCTATAATTGTCTTTTAAGTTTGCTTCATGTTTGTAATGGTTTGTCTTTTGGGCTTTGATGATTTGTTTGCCTTGGCAGTTGGCCTTTAGGGATGATTATATTCTAGAGATGGCAAAAATGAGCGTTTTGGATAACAGGTCAAAACTCAAAGTTGCTAATCCACTGCACGGGTTGAACCGTTTTTAACCAAAAAAAGTTAACTAAATTACTGGTGTGTCGAACATGATTAAAAAAATTACTATTTAAACACGGGCTAGTCCCGCTTTATATGTTTCAAGTCTGTTTACAATTATTACCTTGTATTGTAATGCAGCAACACATGTGAGTTTTTATTAGCACCATGTATTATCTTGTGCATGCTAGTCGTCAGGTTTTGTGTAGCGGTGAGACTGGTTTGACCGGACCGTTGAGGTGAAAGACGGGAACACGGTGCCTGAAGTAGTTAGGCAGTCATGGTTTGAACCGGTTTGATTAGTCGGTTCAGAATCGATTGTGTTTCTTATGCTATATTTCTTGATAAGACATGCTTTTGGTAACATCCTTTTAAGATGACACTATGATAGACTAACATAACATTAATACACTCATGTAACCCACACCCATATGATATGTTCCACTTTCTACCTACAAGTTTTTATGAGAGCGAAAACACCTTCTGATTCGACTCGTTTATATATAAATGTGTCACTATTGCTATCAATATCTACTTTTAACCTATTTATGCTCTTGAATCAAATTTTTTTCATATGCCATAGTTTTGATGCATATTTTAGAGCTATGAGCTATAATTTTTGTCAGAGATCAAACTCAAGCCTAGATCAAGAAAACAAATTGACTGACAAACAAACTTATCCAGTATAATATCACTTAGAGGAATGGAGTGGAGATGGAAAGAAGTCAAGGAAATCTTGGGACATACCAAGGCCGGCCGGGAATATCACACCCCCGGTTCCGAGGTCTACAACCCGGTGAATATGCACCAGGATTTACTGGTCACACACCAACCTTTTAATATTTTTATTTAAAAAGGGGGCGAACGATGATAAATTAAGATGACACCATTTAAAACGAAAAAAACTAAGGAAAATGTGGTGATGATGTGTCACACGAGAAAAACAAAACAATTGTTAGTGCCTTAATAGCAGAGCTATTGGTAAGATCTAGGTTGGTGTGATTAGTCATGTGGAAAACTATTGTTTTGAAAACTGGATTGGACCGGGCGGTCCAGCTGGTTGGACCGGGAGCCAGACTCCAATCCGGTCCGGTTCAGTGCTTAAAACCGTTGTGGCATTGAACCGGTGGTCGGACCGGTTGAACCGGGGGTCGAACTAGATGAACCGGGGGTGGATCGGTCGAATCGGATTTTCACTTTTTTTATTTTTAAGTATTTTTACATATATATTTATAAATAATTATAATGTTATCCGATTCTTATATCCGGTCCGACCGGTTGAACGGTTCAACCAGTGAACCAGTAAACTATCTAGTCAAATTGGTACTTGGCTCACACTTTCGGATGATAGCTTAAGTCAGGTTCGGCTCGTTTTTGATTTATAATCCTTATGCCTTGTTAGTTAGTTTGTGGTTTAAACATTAATTTAATAATTAACGCTGGGTTCATACACAATCCAAGTGCGTGTGTGGTGGATTTCTGAGTTTGATCACATGGTGTCATTTTTTGTCATTCACAAGCACCAACCCAAGTTCACGGGTCAAGTAACGACAATATGCAATATTAATATATTATATTATTACACCATACTTTATATATAACCTTTATCAACATATAATTGATAAGGACCAATAACTTAATTAGGGGCTAATACCTTAATTAGGGGCTAAACTTTTTCCAGTAAAAAAAATAAAATGACTGATTTAGTAGAAGAATACTTTTAGTGAAAATAACGGGTTGTGGTACGTTCATACAATGTAACATCTTTTTATCATTTTCTTTCATCGGCAACTTGGGATCTCTTTTCTTCCTTGTCTATGTAGGATGGTATATAGTTTTTGAGTTTATATTGTTTTTTTCTTATTATCTAGTGAGATGATAATTTATAGATATAATAGAAGAATTTTATTACGAGAACATTCTTGAAAATGACTCGAAACTAAAATCTCATTTGAGGTGTTGAAAATTTGAAATAGATTGAGTTGATATTGCTTTGTTTCTCATAGTTTGATTTCAGTTGAATCTTTCAATTCCAAAGGATACAACAATAACAACTACTACAATGATCTGGATGCCTTTTTCATGAATGATCAACAAAAACAAGAACAACGCTATAGATATTGATTGAAACGATTGATGTATCAAGTTAGGGTGACGAAGATGAGTAGCTCATTGTGCACTTGTTTGAACATGACCCAACACAGCTCTCCATAGTCTTCACATCTGTAGACAAAAGTGTCACAATGTATAGTATATTCATAAACCGTGAGTTCGTTAGTTCAATTTCAAATCAAGTTTGCGTGTGTTTGCAGGTTGAACCTAAGACGAACCACAACAGGCTGACACAAACATGACCATTTAACCCATAATTCGAAACTTTTTTTCCTTCATATTAATAATACTCTAAACTTCAATATTACAACAAAGATATCAAATATACATGTATATATAATAACTATGTTTAACTATTAAGTCGGGTATTCATTTCTCTTTTATCTATGACATAGAACATATTTTCTTTAAAATCTGTATAAAAACAAACAGGTTCAACAAATCAACCTGCTAGCACGTCAGGTCGACCCAAAAGACCTGTCTAGCTAAACGTATTCTTTGTTTCCATCAAACACTGACCGAACTTGTTTAGACTAAACTCAAACCCTTAATCTCATGTTAGATTAGTAGATTACTTGGTGTCTGAAATTCACACACATGTATCTGTGTGTCTGTGTGTGTGTGTGCGCGCGCGCTTACCTGGATTGTGTGCTTTGCTGATGTTAGAGCATAGGGAAGTGGCACAACCAAGCTTGCAATAACCAAGGTTTTGGGTGTGTGGATCAACAGCCATGGTTGAAAATGGTGGAAGAGAGGGGAAGATGCATTCTTTGAGGCATTGTGTGGTGCATGTGCATAGGCTATTGTTGGGTTCAATCATACAGAAAATGAAGCATTTAGCATAACAATCTCTGAATGAATTCACATCACCCCTACACCCACTCACCACCATACACATCACCACCACAAACTTCAAGATACTCTTCATCTCCATTCTTCTCTTCTTTTCAAACTCAAAGGTTTGGGGTTTTGAACTCACATGTGGTATGTATGTATATATACATGGGTATGTGTGAAAAAAAAGGAAACTTTTTTTGTTTGCTATATATTTTTAAGAGTTGAATTTTTTAAATTATGGTGTGTTATTATTAAACAAAATGTTTTTATGTTTAGGGCTATTTAAAAACTTGTGGATCGTAACTCGCTAGAAGCTTGGTTGAAAATAGCTCGCTAAAAATCGGTTCTGTTTATAAACAAGCCAAGGTCAGCTCGGCTTACTTGGCTTGTTTGCTTGCTTGTGAGCTCACTTGTCGTCTCGTTTAAATAGATGCTAAATTATAATTGTTGCAAGTTATAAACCATATTTATATTATATTATTCGAATAGATCATAAACCTATGATAAATTTGATACTCTTTAACAAAAAAAACCTAAATATAAAAATATAGAAGCTGATCATAATTTATGAAATATTCATGTATCATTGTTTTCAACGAGTTAACATAAACAAATATAAAAACTATTATATTGTGTTTTACAAACATTAATATTTATAAGAAATAATAAAATATTTTTTATAAAATAAAATAGTTGGCTCGTGAGCCGGCTCGACTCAGCTCGTACATAAACGAGCCAAACCCCAACCCACCTAGCCGGCTCGTTTACATCTACTGATATTCATATGATTGAGACAAGATAAAATAACAAGAATAATTAAATGAAACTAAGTAGGGGGTAAACGTTACGAATGTCACGGACTCACGGGTGAACTAAAGCGATAAGTTTAATAGATTTTTTAGTTTGTCATCGGATATGCAAAATATATAATGCTCCTCAATTCATTCAAGTTCTTTGTCTTGTTTTGAGACTTCTTATTAAATTTAGTTAAAAGGTATTGAATCTTCTTCATTTGATAAACTGTTCACACTGAATTTTTGGCTGCAGGTTGAAACTACATGAAAAATGAAGTTTCCTTATGTTGGATGATAAAAGTAGGTAAACTATTAGACGTAAATCCGTAGTCGTAACACTCGGTTTAAAATATATAATATATATAATAGAGAAACAATGGTTAGATTTTTTATTTTAAAATGACATACGAAGAGTTGCAAGTTTTAATGTGTAATATCATAAGATTTATTCTTATTATATTCTTTTAAGTTTTAAATACTTGTATTCTATAATTTTTTATTAAATTTAAAGTATTACTATTATATTTAAGATTATCTTAATTTATCTATATCTATATCACTATATACTATAACTTTTTTGACAACATTGTAATTTTAATCCATATTTAAGACACTTAAGAACAATTTTATTACATTTTATACAGATGATTATGTATAAACAACTTGTTATTTACAAATTTGCCCATCCCTATAGTAATATAAATATGTTTGATACCTCACGTTAATCAAATTAAAAAACAAAATGAGAGTTAGCACAATAAGAAAGTTGGTAAAGACATAGTCTTAAAAATATTTATACTCCCACTAGTAATAATAATATATATGGATATATAGAGAAAACTACATATAATAGTAAGTAAGTTTTAACAATGTTCTAATTAAGTTATTTATATTTTTATTTGTTCTAATCAGATCATTAATTTTTTAAAAATGTTCCAATTGGGTTACTAACATTTTTATTTGTTCCAATAAGATAATTAAAGTTTTAGGAGTGTTATAATCAGGTCACTCATATTTTTTATAAATGTTTTAAATAATTCACAAACTTTTTAAAATAATTCAAATTTTTTATAATATTGTTAATTTTTTTAAAAACTTAATTTTTTTGCAACTTATTATTAACCTAATTAGAAAAATCCTGAAATTTTAGTGATCTGATTTGGACAAAAAATTTACGAGTTACCTTATTGGAACAAAAAACTTTATAAGTGACATAATTAGAACAATTTTAAAATTTGATTACTATTTAACAAAGTTAAACCTAGCTAAAAAGATAAATTTTACAACAATATATTCGTAGTTATATAATTGAAAACAATGTCACCTTATACAAAAACAAACCTTAAAAGAGTTTTCATGAATTTACATCTATGTTTCGATTAAAATTGACGTCGAAACATATATATATATTATATATATATATATATATATATACACACACACACATGAAATGATATACTCAAATCTTAAAAAAATATCATATTTTAAAAGTAAAAAAATGAAGTATCGCAACAACCTTGATATCGTGTACATTTGTGTTCTGCTGACATACGTGCGCCTTATTACTAACAACTCGGTTTTGAAAAATTACATCCAAACACCAATAGTTAAGAATGTTACAACAACATATACGGCATATTCTAAAACATCATATTTAAAAATCTAATAAAAAACAAAAAGCTAAATTTAAAGTGATGGAGCCAAGTTATAAAAAATGCAGTCGAGCCGTTCTTACCAGCAGTAGCGGAGCTTTGATAATTTTATAAAAGGTGAAATTAATTGGGCGAACTCGTCATATGTTAAAAAATTTATACTACCAAACAAAAAATTAACACTACTGAAGAGAAAAAAATTATCGTGAGGTGGGGGTTGGAGCGGGGGGCCATGTTGGGTTTTACCATCCTTGAATCGATTTCAACCCAATCCAATTTAATTTTCAAACCGACTTTAACTTTAGTTAACCAACTCGACCCCGTATCAACCCGGTCTAGGTTTAAAAAAAAAAAGGTTTTCGTACACCTCTACTTTTACTTTTTAAAATTCCGTTAGGCCCGTTTGATGCTATTTACCTCATGTCCTCATGCATTCTGAATTTCTGATAAGTTTGATAACTTGATAAGGATAGTTCACCCAATAACACTAAGCCCAACAAAAGAGCCCATTTCAGCATGAGCCCAACAAAACAACCGTAAAAATTTTAAAGGTCTAATGTGCAAGTTTCATAAAAGTTAAGGGGTTGTTTATGTTGTTTAATACTTTAATATCACATCTTCTATATATCTACATCTACCCCCGGCCCTTATCTTCTCCTCTAAAATTTTCACCCAAATAGCAATAGGAGCCCTAGAACTCACACACACATACACATACAACTTTACACACAAACACACACATGTTATTTTTGATCTCTTCACAACCCTAAAGATCAAATCTTGTGCCACAAGTTTCTTCATACGTCTAAACTTTCGGATGTTTTGATCTGTGTGTGTTGCAATTGGGGTTAGGGTTTTTGTTCCTGTGATTGTGCGTTGTCTGATATGGCGGAAGACGAGGAGTACGAGAGTGATCCGGAGCAGGCGAAGCTTTCGTTGAAGATGCGGCGGAGGAGGGAGGCGAGTGACGACGAGGATGACGACGGCGACGGTGGTGACGGTGGTGACGGTGGTGTTGGTGGTGGTGTTAGGGTTAGGGGGAGGGAGAGGGCGGTGGAGTCTAGGGTTTCGGATTATGAATCGGATGGGCAGGGGGCTGCTGCGGAGTATGATGATGAAGAGTATGATTTAGTGGAGGAGGAGGAGGAGGAGGAGGAGGAGGTTGAGGATGAAGTTGAGGGTGTGAGGGAGGAGTATGAGGGTGTTGTTGAGGGGGATTCTGGTGGAGTGAAGAGGGAGAACGATGGGGATGGGGATTATGTGAGTGAAGGTGTTGAGCAGTTTGGTGGTAATGAGGATGGAGTGGGGGAGGGTGGAGGAGGGCAAGAGGGGAAGAAAGAGAATGAGCCGTTTGCCGTGCCAACAGCGGGGGCGTTTTACATGCATGATGATCGGTTTAGAGATAGTGCTGGTGGTAGACACAGGTGATTTTGTGCTTCGTGTTGGTTTATTTGTGGTTGTTGTTTGTTTCCAATTGTGTTTAGGTGCATTGTGTGATTAGTTGGAATGACCTTTTTAATTGTCTGGCCCTTAGTTTAAGCGGTCTCATTGTTGCATTTGAATTGATTGGTTCTTAATGGAACGAACTCTGAGCGAGGGTCTCACTGTTGATTACTGGCTGGGATGAAAAAATCTGAACTATGACTTCAATTGCTACCATGTTTGCTTAAAGTATAACTGCAACAGATGTTTAATCATTTGCAAGTGAGGTTGTGAAATAGCATGTTAAAGCATTCTTGAGTAGCATGTTAGAATGAGATGTAAACGATATGGTAATGTTTTGAGTCACTAGTATATCTGTTGTGTGTGTGTGTGTGAGAGAGAGAGTGAGGGGGGGGGGGGGGGGTAGGATAGGTCATTAGTTATTGCTGATAGAGAACAAATATGTACTTGTTCTCAAGCTAGATTGGTCTTCTAAAATTAAAATGTGCTAAGCTGAATCACCTGCATAGATGACACTGCCGGGTTTTGTGTGTGGTACTGCGGTACTCATGTTTCACTGAATGAGAAACTGAGCCATCTGTGTATTGGAACCGAGTGTAATTTTATCTGTAGATTTTTTATTTGTTTTTGTTGTTGGAATTTTGTTTGTTGCAAATGTCATCCATATTTTTGTGAAAAAAGTGCTCATCTCTTTTACATTGCTATCCACATTTTTATTTATTTCACAATCAATCCATTCTATGTTCTCAAAAAGAGCTTATTGTGGTTACCAATAGGATTGATATATTGCCATATTTCAAGCTAATGAATCGATTATAACTCAGCAAAGAACAAGCTGCAAAATTGTAGATCTTCTATAAGTTACTTTAAGTTTTTTGAATCAAACAGAGTTATAGATCATTTATAAGTGTTGGATTTTTTGTGTAACAGACTAACAGTAATATATAGAAGTGGACATAGAAGGTAAACGTTCTTACGTGTAGACTTAAATATGGAAAGCATCTGTCACAAGAACGTTGTTTTGTTCTATTTTTCTTTACAACTTATCAAATGTTAAAAACTTAAAATACACCTAACACCCACTAAGTACTAACTACACTATAATTAATGTTTGGTCTGTTTTACGCAATGATACAATACAGTCAACCTTTGCTGCCTCTAATGTGTGTGACATGGTCCAGTTTAGCAACTTGGATTCCCATCTTTTGTTTGATGAATCTAGTTATACAACTTTGATTCTAGTGAATCAATGATTTGTGAAATATAGGTTTATTGACCATATAAACATCTGAGGTTATTTAACTTTTTTTTCTTTTATCCAATGTTGTTATGATCATTTTAAGATGCATACGAATAAACATTATACTTTGTTCAAAACTTGCAATGCAATGTGGAGGTCAAGTAGCAACATTGGATGTCTTCTTTATTTAAAATATTCCTACTTTCATAAGCTATAGTCTTCTTCTGAGATACTTCTGTAAGTCCTACACTTTTGATGGGATAGATGTCAGCATAGTTCATAGTTGATAAACATGAAGATTATTCACTGGAAACAGTATTGTTGAAATAATAAAGATGCTTTGATATCCAAGATTTATCATATAGTTATACATAGCCAAGTTCCTTTGTTGGTGGTGCATCTGCTTAATGAAACCTGTTTTCAATACGACAGTGCTACTGCTAGAAAAGTAAATTGAACTAAAACTGTTTTTCTGTCCCATGTATTAAAGGTGTAAGTTGGACGGTTGTTTTTTTTGTTGCAGTTATTTAGTCTAGGCTGTAGAAATGCAATTTTTTTACTGTCTGGTTTCTCCCTTCAGCTACATTATATTTGTGACATTTTTAAAGGTTTTCATTAGATGACCTTTTTTAAGTGATAACGTTTTTGTCATATGATGTTAGGCGAACTCTTGGTGGGAGGAAATTGTGGGAGTTGAGAGATGATAGCAAATGGGGCCATGACAAGTTTGAAGAAATGACTATGCATGAAAGGCATCACAATGAGGTAACAATTGTGTCTATGCGTGAGTGTGTGTATTGAATTCTTTTGATCTAATATCTCTTATATTACCAGGGTAGAAGGGGTCCCCGGGTCGTAATCGTGCACGTGGTAGAAATCGAGGTGAAGATCATGGATTTGTACGTGGAAACAGGCCTAAAAGTTACAACAATAACAATCAAATGAGTGGGCCCAAGTCTGTAAGAGGTCGAGGGCCTAGAAGATATCAACCTTCTACACTAAACAGTGAAGCTCCTACCCAAAGCAGACAGTGAGTAGAAATATTATTATTTATATTCTCGAAGTTATTATTTATATGGTTTGTACAGTATTTAATATCAAGTGTTATAGGTCTGCCAAACCAATTGAGAAAACATCCCATGCAAGTTCAGGAAGAGCATCTACTACCATGCCAGCATCAGAATCTGCTCAAGTTCCTGTTAGGAAAAATGTTGCATCAAATTTAAATTCTGCTTCTCCACCATTTTATCCTTCTGGTTCTTCGAATAAAGAAACCAACATGACTCAGAAAAAAGATGCTCAAACTGGATCACTGAACAGGGGCCCGCGCACTCCTGCTATGGCAGAGAATTATCCAGTTTCTCAGTCAAATGTTCCACATGGAAAAAATGTTCCTGTCTCTCTAGGGATGGACAAGCTTTATATAGATGATTCAATCTCTAAGGCCCAAAACAACTTGCAGACACGGGCTGAAGGGAGAGGACCGATGCCATTTGGGCAAGTGACTTATCAGCCGGTAAATAGGTCCAACCTCCAACCTTCTGGTCAACAGTTTGGGGCTCAATCTGCTAGTGGGTCCCGTGCATCTTCTCCACCAAAAGCATCTGGTCCTGCACATGGGCTTGAATCTACAGACTTGGAATCTTCTACAGAATCTAATGATCCTAAGACTGCATTAGTTGGAAAAGGAAAAGTTAGTGTTCCAAGTAGTGGAATGAGCTCATTTTCTTTTGGCGATCAAAACTTCCCTGGAGCACCAACATTTTTGCCAGGTAAACAAACTATTTGATAACGTTTATTTATAAGCCAGGTCTTGAAACTGCTTTTTTTCATTATTTTTTTGTGTGGACATGAAATTATGGAAGTAATCTGTTATCTTGGTGGATTGGATGTAGTTATGCAATTTGCGGGGCAGCATCCTGGGGGGCTTGGAGTTCCTGCTGTTGGCATGGCTTTCCCTGGCTATGTTGCTCAGCCCAATGGGATGGGAAATTCAGAGATGACATGGTAAGACAACTTAAATGTTTTGTTGCCTTAAGTTGAGTACTAAGATCTTTAATGATGTCATACTAGGTTACCTGTTTTGGCTGGTGCTGCTGGAGCTTTAGGTGCTGCTGGATTAGGGGCTCCATACCCATATATCACAATGGATGGTGCTTATCATGCTCGTGCATCTGGCCAGCCATCTTCAGTAGCTCCTCCCTTAAAGTATAACAATTGTTTGCTGAAAGTTGTTTATACAGATATGACCCCATTTTAATTTTTCTACTTATTTGATCTGTTTGGTTAAATTCCAGCAAAGGCGGAAATATGAATAAATCTGGCAGTGAAATGATGTCTTCTCAGAAACCTGGTAAGACATCACATAATGCAGGTTTCTTAAACTTAATTTCATTAGTTTTTTTCATAGAAAAGCACTTAATTAAGCTTGTTTTGCAGAGCTTGCAAATGATGAGTTGAGGCAACGCCAAAATAAAGCTCGCAGGCAAGTTTGAAGGATTTTATTATCCTTTTGGCTTTAGATATTGTTTTATTAGGATTGACTTAAGATGCCTTTGAATTATGTGCAGATACACTGAAATGAAGTTTGATAAGTGAAGTGTTAAATCCATCAAAAAGCTACTGAATCTAGCTGATAAAGATCACTTTTCAACCCGTTCCTTGTTCTGAAATTTGAGTGGTACTTATGGTGCTGCAGGCCTTAGGCCTTCTGTGATTTCCAGTTTACTCCTGGACCACTTTGGGCGACCGCAGTATTCCCCAATTATTTACGGTAATTTACCTTTTCAGTTTATTTCTATCTAGTTTTGGGATCAACTTGCATGTAAATGTCTGCAACACATTTGAGAAAAAAATATTTCTTTATCATACGCCTACTTTGCACTCTTGTTTATATATGGTCTACATTTTGGAATTTTAGGCTAGGATGTTAACATTTATGTGTACACATCAGGTATGTGTTTGAAACGCCTGCTCATGCTGCGTCCTCATAGTTAAAGATTGCAGTCTGACAGGTGGCAGGACTTTTTATGGATGCAAGGTATAAAAACCTTATATGTCGAATGTACGTATATACTTTTTCAAGTCTCCACATAATTTTGAGTGACTTTTGGCATGTTTGTTTTCTATTTCAGGTTTATTGTGGCTTTGTTTCTTTTTCTTTTTTCTTTTTTATTGTGGAAGTTTTTGGTTGGTAGAGCCCTCTTTGAAAATATATTTGGGAGAATAGTAAAAAAAGAACAAGAGATATGGTGCAGTGGTTGTGTCAAGTTTTGTGAAACTTTTCTACCTGCTGTATTTGTTTTTGTTCTTCCCTTTTGAAGATTGAGTTGTGTTTGGGGGTTGAATTGGCATCTGTTTTGCAGCATGTTTGGCGACTTGTTTTATCTTTTTGTGTGACTTAATCTGGTGGTAATTTTGTGTTTTGATCAAATATTATCTGTGGGGTGATTGGTGCCTACCACCTTCTATAGGAATGTTTACAGGCTGGTTTGGCCAGTTTTGGTGAATTTTTAGGCTGACCGCTAGCTGGGTTGAGTTGTTCGACTGGACGATCTGGTTTAACCTGGTACTTGTTTGATCAATCACACTAGTAGCTTTCAATAGTTCATTGAAAGTTTTATTTGGGGATTTCAATGGTTACTAATTCAATATTGGTGTAGGAGGCCTTGGCCGCTCATTATATTTATAAAGCACAAATCGAAACATGTGAAATCAAAGAGCTTGTACGCTATTGCGGGTACATGTGAAGAAATAATATTACAAGGGTTGTATCTCTTAAAATATCAGGAGTATCTATCATATTTCATTGCTACCAAATATTGCACGACTGTCAAACAGGGAGATTCATTGCAAATACCAGTTTGTTTAACACTTTTACTTATCGTTTAGATAATGGCCTACTTTTTCACCTAACTTAGCTTCATTTATCATGTATTGAATAGAAACAAAAACATAACGGTTGGATGTTACTAAACGGTTATGGCAAATCATGTAGCTTTTTAATATAAGTGTCGCTACTGAACAACAAAATGGATTGGAATTTATTAATGTTCAACGAAAGGGTATTGTTAATGATTCTGGGGGTATTGATACCATCAGCAAAACACCATGTAATATAACGGTATTGTTTAAAGCATCTGAAAGACCGAAATACAGAAAACAGTTACCACGAGTGATATATCCTTGATTTAGGTGATTATATCGATCTTTCTTTTTATATATTTTTGCCACAATGTGTACATATAGATCACTATATGTTCTTGTAACATTATATAAATAATAAAGTTGAAATTTGTCAGGCAGTTAAAAAAAATAAGTTGAAATAGTTCGGTCTGTGAGGAACAATTATACAAATAAAAAGAATATATTCTTGGTTCATGTACAAGTTGCAAACTGAACAAAACAATTAATTAACAAACCATCAAAGCAGCTTGGTTTTAGTGAAAATTCGATCCTTTTTATTATTATTCTGCCACTAGGTTGTATATGTACCTTAGTACATGTTCTTATAAAATATCTAGATAATCATGTTGAACAACCGGTTTGGTTTATGATAAATAATTGTATAAATTATGAGATAAAATGTTGCCTGACAAATTACGAATCGTACTAAACTGTTAATCAGCATACCATCAAGGCATCAAAGCTAGTTGATTACTTGGATGGTCTCGGGTTTACGAACACCCTAACCCCTAATGACATGGTTCATCACACTATATTGTTTACTATTTAAATCACCCTTAGTGTTGTCTTGTGATTGTTAGATTTGAAATTATATCTATTAAAATTTGTGTTTGGTTCATCACAAGATGGAATAAAATTTGCGAGTTCAAGTCATGAAAATAACATTTTATAGAAAACAGGGCATGGTTATATATACCAGACCCAATGTGGCCTAACAACCCTAGACTTGCGTATGCAAGGCTACGGAAGCTTTTGTGGAGCGATTTGCTCTTTTATATACGTAAGTATCTTGCTCCTCATTAATAAATTTTCTTCTATTTTGACAATTTACATTGAAGCATAAAGTGTGACATATTTACTAAACTCTGTGGATTGATTATATAGGGTTTAGCCTTAAAACTAAATGAAAATATGTTATATGTAGAAACATCTTAATTTTTTAAGTTATATTTAGGCATGTGATTATGTGACTTTTCATCGCATATTCATGTGACAAGTATGCAAAATTCCACATTCTCGGTTTACATTTTATGACCATGCATGAAATGGATGCATGACTGTCAGCCATCGCAAATAAAAAATATCTAATATATTCTTATAAAACTTACCCAGTTTTAAACGAGTTCACTTCAATTAATCATTAAGCAGTTCCTTTTGTTGCTTTGCATATATTCTAAGCATAAAATCAAACTTGCTAATATGATTCCGACCCCCTATAATATCAAATCTAGGATTATTAAGAGAATCGTGATACAAATTATCTTTATAATGAACAATATGGTCATATACTTTGTTTTGGAAACCATAGGTACTCACATCAACAATTGGCTCCAATTCAATCAACCCTTGCCTAAAGTTGGTTGAATACCTAATGATGAATCCATGCTCATTAAGTATATTAATTTTGACTATAATTGCAATTAACTCTGTTTGTGAAAAAAAATTACTCTCATGACCATTCTACTCTAGTTGATTCAATTAATTATTGGTATTCATTTGGTCACACTTATACATCAAATAGTGAATCTAACCAATAATTGTTCAATTTCAACGCGGCCTAAACTGAGTTTGTTTTAAAATTGCTAAGGATTAGTTTTCACCTTTTGTGTACATTTTAGGGAGAATTGTATACATCTCCCTCTCTATCAAGTAAATTACATATTTTCCAAAACACAAGTTTTAGTGCATAAAGTACAATGCTATTAAGCATGATTCAAATAAATATGTAATACTATAAGTTTAGAGGGGGAAATATGCAATTATGCATATTTCCTCCTACAACTAAACCATGTTTTTTAAAGTACTTGATACAAAACAAATTTAACCAATTTAATCATCAAATTGTTATTTCAAGCTTTGGATAGTTCCAAGTGTCCAACGTGACCAATATTCAAAAGTTATACTATGGGTTTTCATTAAAGTAGTTTCAATATGCAATAGTTATTCTAACTAATTTCATCAGTGGTTAAAGTTTATAATCCAGATATTCATGAACTTTCAATTTTAATTAAAATTCACCAAGTACACATAATGTAAATAAATTCTTGATTCAATAATAAATATCCAAATTATTTGACAAGTGATAAACATTATATATGATGTTTCTAAGCTATGTTGGGCTCAAATTATTGTTTCCTGCAAAACAACTAGAAGACCTCACACACACATAAGAAACACACACTTTAAACATCTACTTTTGCTTATGTTATGCGAAACCTAACTTTTGAGTGGTGAATATTATCAAGACATTGCATCTTTGCTTAATTGGCAAATGAGGTGTCCCAAGATTGATTCAATTAGATGGTTGCCACAAAATTTAATGTTTACTTTTTAACCTTAACTTTTACATTTAATGAAATATTAGTCTAAAGTTCTAAAATTATTTAATTAAAATAATACCATAAACTATAAATGAGAATTCATTAATTATATTATATAAACAAAACATTCATACTACAATATATAAAAAAGTTAGGATATTAAAATTAGAAACTTAAGACTATCAAACGTTTGGAATTGGTAGAATCATACATAAGTTTTTGATATTTAATGTTCGTTTTAAGATATGTTTTTGAGATCTTGGTCTAGATTATAAGAATCTCAAGGTATAAGTTTTAATCACTTTATGATATAAAAATAGACATCCTCAAACCTCAATGCACACAAGGAAACTAGTGGACCCAACCATTAATAACAATGAAACCGATCATAAGATATGTTATAGGTCTCATGATAATGAGCCTCTCTACCCCTTAAGATAAAAGAAAATGTCAGCCCTCATCTACCCAATAACTTTAAATACGTATGAGATTTTGCTAAGCATATATGTAAATCGGCTATAATATATGTTTGAGATCTAGTTCTAGACGTCTTTGTGGGTTTCACTGGTAACATTTTCTCTACATTTGAAGATAAAGAGAATATTTGCCTTCATTTAACTTCAAATAGGTGGGTTGGGGTTGGGGTCTAATGGTACAAGGGAAGTCTCACAACTAAAAGTTATGAGTTTTGATTCATCTAGAAATATTCTAAATATTTACTGTTTAAAAAATATCTAATCGTACATAAACTTCATCCGTGAAGAAACTCTTTATTATTTATGAGATTATGTAAGATATGTATTAAAATCAATTATGAAATACCCTTTTACAATCAATTAAGTTGATATCTTTAAGAACATAAATTTCAAAAGTTGTGTGTTTGAGTCTTGATGGGGGTAACTTTTAGGAAGTGTTTGATACGTATAAATGGGGGCGGAATGAAATGAATCATTGATAATAAATGAGTAAAGACATAATTGGTTGGTAAAAATAATGAAATGAACCGTTACATTGTTAATTCTATTTCTTTAAATTTATTTTATCAACCATCTTCTTTTTTTGCATTCCATCCATTTTTTCATCACTAGTCACCAAAACCACCCACTCACTCACCATAACCACCACCATCGACTACTGCCGCAGACAACCACCGACCGAAAGGTCAACCATTACCCGTCGCCACCCACCACCGCCGGCCACCAGTGACACCACTCACCACCGCCGCTGCTGGAACCCACCACTGGGCACCGCCCCTGAAAACCACCACCACCGACACCACCACCATAACTACTTTTATATTTCATTCATTTGTTTTTTCATATCTAACAACATAAGTTAATGGTTTATTTATTGTTAGATGGTAACCAAACAAAACAATAAAATATAATGATTTATTTAATTCTTTTATCCATTTTATTCTTTTATTCATTACATTCGTTCGTACATTTCATTACCATATATCAATCATACACCTACATTATCTAGGTATTGTTTAGGGGCTGTTTGTTTTTGAGCTGACCCGGTTGACCGGGCTGATCCGGCTGCCTCGGTCAGCGGGTCAGCCCGTTTGATTTCGGCTTCGAGCCCGACTTACCGGGTCTCCAATGCTGACCCAGACCTTGAAAAAAATGTGCTGATCAACTGACCCGCAGGCCGCCACCCTTCCGACCCGCAGGCCGCCACCCTTCCGACCCGCCGGCCACCGCCCCCTTGCGGTGATGGTTTCGACCGTGGTGTGACTCCGGTGGGTTTTGTTACTTAAATATTGAATCGTTTTGGTTTTAGTTAGTATAATTAAATATCCCTTTATTTTATTATTTATTTTAAGAGTTAGCTTTAAAAAAACACACAAATTTCAAAACAACCCCTTGAATATCCTCCAAACTCAAGTTGACCCCCTTATTCTATTCGGCGAGTAGGGTTGCAGAAGATAAACGCCACCAGTCACCTCTCTCATCATCCCCTTCTCTTTTACCTTCACAATCACCTTATAAACCCTCAAAAACCATCAATTCTCTTTCTCTCTCTATATTTCACACTTTCTCTCTCTACAAATCCTCTATCTTGCACCACAAGCAATGGGCGTTTCGCTTCCTCCTAAAGAGGCCAATCTCTTCAAGCTCATCGTCGTAAGTTATTCAATCTCAATCACTTTAATCACTTTGCAATTCGTCGTTTCTTCCGTTACTGTAATTGAAAACCCTAGCTAATCTCGTATTGTATTGGTTGTGGATCGTTAAATGTAGTTATGTGAATCATATGTGTCGAGTTAATGTAGACATGTGGTTTTTAATGTGATTTTGACTCCGGAGAGTGGTGGCATGCTGGTTTTATCGTAATGTGTTGTGGTGTGTCGTGTTGAATGAGCTGTGGACTGTTTTGGTGCATTTTGTTGTTGATGAAGATGCTAGATGTATTTCGGTTGCAGCTCTTTTGAATGAGAAATTAGTTGGTACTGAGTGACTGAGTGAGAATCCTACACTTTATCCACGAAGAATCGTGGTGCAGTGTTTGCTTTTACAGTTTTGTTGGAAATGTTTGTTCTGCTGCTGCAAGTTTCTGTTAACGTATGGTTAAGGTTGTTCTACAGACTACATCCGATTGTTGTTGTAACAACTGCTTGTAGTAAGGTTCTAAGTTAGTTAAACATTGTTCCAGCGGCAGCACTAAACCTTAGAAGCTTATGTAACACGAACTCATTGTAAAGAAAAAAAACATGCTTTTTCGCAATTAGTATCTCGAATATGTTGTCATTGCCTTGTAAAACGTGACTTTCACAATCTATCTGATATATGCAGTCTAATTGGATGACGTATATCACTTTAATATATGGCCAATACTATCAATTAAAATGAACAGGTGAAAAGCATGCTCATTTATTTGTTTCACTTAGTATGTTTTATCCGTTTAACATGCATGATAGGAGCCTACTTCTCAAGATCCAGCCAGGATGCCATGGTCCTCCTGTTTAGGACTATAGTGAGACTAAGTAGCTACTGACCAGTATTTAGTTGAATCCTTGACCTATCATGATCAACCCTTATCTTGTAACCTGTTAAATTGAAAAGATTTGTTTCCTATTTTGAAAAGATGCCTGAACGGCTGAACACACACCATCCTTTATCATATCTTGATAATAAAAAACCACTTCAAGTGCTTTTTCTGTCCTATTTGTCTCTTCTTATGTTTTCTGGTCAAAACTCTTGTATAAAACTAAACTGATTTTCATACACCTTAGTATCAAACCTTGAAGTATGGTCCATAACCTGCTCCTGCATTTCTATTTAGTGCATACATATATCTATATTCTTTTCTGGATAAACTTTGATCATATGACAAGCATTTACTTGAAACTATCATAAATATTATTGCATTGTTTTGATGCTGCTGTTATCTTCTTGAAAATTGAAACAAGAACTATTCCGTTGTTTTGAGTTGCTTACCTGAGAAAATGAAAATGCATTCTTGATTGTCTCTTGGGCAGAAATCTTATGAAACAAAACAGTATATAAAGGGGCTGAAGGCTGCAGATGCTATATTGAAGAAGTTTCCAGATCATGGAGGTTTGTGAAGTTTTTTTTAAATGCAGCTATCTTATAAGCTATAACCTTGATGTGTAGAAACTATAAAGCTATGATATTAGATTTCCTTATAGTCTAGTAAAAGTTTTATTTGGCTGTTGTGAAAGATTGCTGCAATAATTGGCATTCCTTTTATTTTAAAATGTTTATAAAAAAATACTATAGTTATGTAATTTCACATCTGTTAAACCTTTCTTGTTACTAGAAACTCTCTCTATGAAGGGATTGACATTGAACTGCATGGACCGTAAGCAAGAAGCATATGAGCTTGTACGGCTAGGATTGAAGGTTGTTTAACTTCCAAACCATGTAGTAAATAACCCTTGTTTGAAGTTACTTTTTCTTAATCAACATTTGTCACATGTTACATCACTTATTTAATTGTAGAATGACCTGAAAAGCCATGTTTGTTGGCACGTTTACGGTCTTCTCTACCGATCAGACAGAGAGTACACAGAGGCAATAAAATGCTACAGGAATGCTCTGAGGATAGATCCTGACAACATTGAAATACTTAGGGACCTATCTCTCTTACAGGTAATCCTTGCAATGCAAAGAATTAATATTTACGTGATAGTTTAATTACATAATCGTGTTACATATTAGTGTCATACACATCGACAGAAGGACCCTTAAAGTTTGTCAAAGATGATAGACAATTCTCGGTTGGAGATAATTGACTATTTATGTTAATGTTTATTTCGCATATCATAAATTCTTTTCACCAATGTCATCCCCAGGTTTCTTTGTTTTGGGTAGCTAATTGCACCTTTTCCTATCCGGTTACAGGCACAAATGCGTGACTTGGCAGGTTTTGTTGAAACTAGACAACGATTGCTGACTTTGAAGCCTAGTCATCGGATGAATTGGATTGGTTTTGCGGTTTCTCAGCATCTAAATTCAAAGTGAGTTGCTTTCTCTTGTCATTCTTCAGATTAATGTAATTAAAATGTTTTTTTTGTCATCTTTCTGTCAAGTATAAGTTCTTTGGATAATTGGATGTTGGCAATTGTTATTTTGTTGGCATTGTATCTGTATGATTCTATACTCGATGCGGTCGTGAAAGTTCCTTTGATTAACTCATAGAGTGTGTCGATCTCTTATAACCATGTGGGTACATATGCTTATCATGGCATTTTTTTATATGAGATGTTGAGCTTCCATTATTTTGGTTCAGTACTTGGCTAGCAGCTATCTGCACATTTCTTTGATGTTAATTGCAGTTTTTCTTTCTATATCTTAATTCCTTAGCATCAATAATCTGTTTATTCAAGTTTCATGAGGGGAAATTTTATGGGTAATCTTATGGTATGGTAGTCATTTCATTCTTTTCTTTGGTCATCTCTAACAAATTTTATGGGTAATCTTTTACAAGTGCATCAAAAGCAATTGATATCCTGGAAGCATATGAAGGGACTCTTGAAGATGATTATCCTCCAGAAAGTGAACGTTGTGAGCATGGGGAAATGCTGTTATACAAGGTAATAGTTGTGCTAGGTAATAATCCTATCATAAAAGTGAAACCTCTGAAACTGTTTTTTTTTCAAGAACTTATTTATGAAATCTTCCATCCAGATATCATTATTAGAGGAATGTGGCTTTCTTGAGAAAGCACTTGAAGAGTTGCGCAGAAAAGAGTCCAAGATTGTAAGTCTACCTCATAATTACTTTGAATAATGTTTAAGATGACATAAACATTTGCCTTCAATTCATAACCATTCTGATTATCATAATAGGTTGATAAATTATCCTACAAGGAAGCGGAAGCTTCTCTTCTTATGAAGCTTAACTATCTTGAGGAATGTGAAAAGTTGTATAGGGTTCTACTTACCATGAATCCTGACAACTACAGGTACACAAAAACAGAGTGTTGATTATACTCTAAAATTGTGTAAAAATCTTACTGTGAAAAATACAAAATAATTGATAGTTGAACCCTTTTATTTAGATACTATGAAGGATTACAGAAGTGTGTTGGACTATACTCAGAGACTAGCCAATATTCCGCTAATGAAATAGACAAGTTGGATGCTCTTTACCAATCTCTTGGGGAGCAGTACACATGGTCCTCTGCTGTTAAGGTGATTAAATTTCTCTTCGATTCTACCGCTTACCAACTCAACTTTGAAAATAGCACTTAGTAAAATCACAACACTATCTTTTAGAGGATCCCGCTAGATTTTTTGGATGGTGTAAAGTTCCGAGATGCAGCAGATAATTATATCAGGCCTCTTTTAACAAAGGTACTCAGTCTGGGTGTTCATTTCTTTTTGGCAACATTTATTTTCGATGCAAACTTATACTTGTATTAATGGAAAATGTAGGGGGTCCCGTCACTGTTCTCTGACCTTTCTCCTCTTTATAATCATGCTGGCAAGGTTTGTGGAAGCCAACTCATTGAAGGGTCTGGAAGTTTGCATTAGTCTGACATATTTTTGAATTTTTAGGTTGATATTCTTGAAAAGTTGGTTCTTGGCTTGGAGGAATCACTTAAAAAGACAGGTGGATACCCTGGAAGGTACAAGTGGATGATGAACTTTGCTAGTCGCATCTCCTTAGTCCTTATATGTGGACCTAGTACTAATATATTGTGTTGTATCTTATTGTCCAGATCAGAAAAAGAGCCACCTTCGACACTATTGTGGACCTTGTTTTATTTAGCTCAGGTTTGTTCTTGCAGCATAAGTTGTTTGGGTTTATATCAAGTTTTCATATTGATATATTCTTATATTGTTTTGCTTATGGACCTTGTTTTATTTAGCTCAATTTTGTTCTTGCAGCATAAGTTGTTTGGGTTTATATTAAGTTTTCATCTTACTATATTCTTATATTGTTTTGCTTATGCAGCATTATGACAGACGGGCCCAGTATGATGTGGCTCTTGCTAAAATTGAGGAAGCTATGCAACATACTCCAACTGTTATTGATTTATACTCTGTCAAGGTCTGCTTATGCTATACCTTTTTTTTCTCCTTTACCAAAAATAATTTTATCAGTGGGATACTGAGATCTTACAGTTGTTTTACAGAAAAACATAGCCTGTCGGCCGCTTGTTTTTTTAAAGCCCATATTTTTGTAAATGTTTTAACAGTATGAATCCTTAAATAATGTTTATAGATTTGATACTTATTTTGTCAGGGCATTTTAAAATACTGAATCATCTGAATAAGGTAGTGCATTTATTCTCAATTCAATAAAATAGTAACAAAGCCAAGTAAGAAACTTGCACTCTGCAAAACTAGTTATATAGTAACCATAAGAAGGAAAATGAATCTAATTAGTGCAAAGTGTAAGGGATGTAAGAAAGGAAAAACAGTTAAAGTGTAAGGCATTCAGAGTGCAAAAAGAAATAAAATTATTACCTTAAAGTATTCCCTTGTTGCCACTTGTAAATTTCTAGTTCAGTGACTCTTCTGAGTCTTATTAATTGATAACAAAGTACTTTTGATTGCGGAGTAAGAAATTTTTGTGACCACATTTTGAATATACATTTTCAATATATAAACAGCAAAACTTATATAATTCAATGAGATTGGTAATAGGTATGTGAGAGTCATAAGACTGCCGCTTTTCTTGTGTGCAGAGCAAGATACTAAAACATGCTGGGGACTTTACGGCAGCAGCTGCATTAGCAGATGAAGCTAGGTGCATGGATCTTGCCGATCGTTATGTAAATAGTCAATGTGTTAAAAGAATGCTGCAGGCTGATCAGGTCCAAATTCCTAAATTTGTTGTGCTATTCTCTTTCTGAATTTACACTTTTTGATCACATTTTCTGGCTTACGGTTTTTAAATCTTTTTTAATGATTTTTATTAGGTTTCTCTTGCTGAAAAGACAGCTGTACTGTTTACAAAAGATGGTGAACAACATAATAACCTGCATGATATGCAGTGCATGTGGTTAGTGTTTGTTACAAACTTGTTACCTAATATATGAAACAGACAGAAATATATAAAACTGTTACTGAAATTTTTTTTTTCCATTTGAAGGTATGAACTTGCTTCTGGTGAAAGTTATTTCCGACAGGGTGAGCTTGGGCGGGCATTGAAGAAGTTTTTGGTGGTTGAGAAACATTATGCAGATATAACTGAAGACCAATTTGATTTCCATTCATATTGTTTAAGAAAAATGACCTTGCGTGCGTATATTGAAATGTTAAGATTTCAAGACCGGCTTCATGCTCATGCTTACTTTCGCAAGGCAGCTGCTGGAGCTATAAGGTGAAGTTTCTGTGGCCATGTTTAAAAAAATAGTCAACATAGTCAAAGTTACTGGCATGTCATCAATTTGACAGGTTACGGGATCTGATTATCTTAAATCCTAAACTTTAGAAATTGGTAACCTTAAATCAAAGTTTTTGAAATCTTAATGGTTATCTAATATATAAATTAGACCAAAGTTGGTTTTCTTTTTATTCCATTAGTTCATTGTTAAACCACATCTTGTTTTGTACTTTGTTGATTGAGAGGGAAAATTGACTATATGTGCTCTGTTTGACATCTTGTTTTTTTAACTACCATGCCATCATTTTGACATGTTACCATCTCTGATTACCTTAAATCTTACATTTTAAAAGTTGGTTATCTTAAATCAAAATTTGAAATTTTAATATTACATAAGATAGAACTTAGACCAAAGTTGGTTATTTTCTATTTCATTAGGCTATTGTTAAACTGTAAATTTTTTTATTTACTGAGGGAAATCTATGTTTCTTGAGAAATTGACTACATGTGTTTTGTTTGACATTTTAGTTTCTCGAGTATTTTTGATCAATTAATTTTGTGCTCCATTGGGTGATGCAGATGCTATATCAAGCTTTATGATTCTCCACCAAAGTCATCAACTGCAGAAGACGATGAACTAGCAAAATTGCCTGCTTCTCAGAAGAAGAAATTGAGGCAAAAGCAGAAGAAAGCTGAAGCACGGGCGAAAAAAGTATAATCAACTTTATGTGGTTTCTTTATAACATATTTTAGTATTAGACTTCCACTAAAAGTTTCAAAATGGTTATATTTTTTTTTTTTTTTTTTTTTTTTTTTTTGTGAAAGGACGAATTGACCTGAAACAAATTATCCAAAATTAGAAAATTTTCTTTATATAAATAGTGTCAGATGTGATTATGTTAATTAAGTATTTCAGGAGTATTTAAGCCAGTCTAATAAAATGACGAGGAGGTTTTGTGCATTAGAAATATACTTTAGAGTGACTTCCATATATGACATGTTTTCTATAAACTGATTTTTTTATTTCATTTTACCTGGTACCTGCTAAGTCACACTTTATTATTGTTTACTCAGGAGGCTGAAATAAAGAGTGAGGAGGCTAATGTCAGTACCGTTTCCAAGTACGGGAAACGAAATGTCAAGACAGTTGACCCGGATCCTCATGGAGAGAAGTTATTGCAGGTTTTCTCTGTCTATTTTGAAATAGAATTTCTGTTTCTGAAGAGTTGGTGATTGTGTTTTATAGGATGTAACTAATTAAGGGGCTGTTTGATAAAACTGACTCAGTAAGATCTGACTGAGTCAGAAGCTGACCCAGTCAGAAATGCTGACTGAGTCTACATCTGACTGAAACTTGGCATTTGATTCAGTATCTGACTGGCTCTGCTGAATGATAATAACTCATTTTATAAATTATTTTAACACACAAAAAACTATCAAAAAAACAAAATCCCTACCATCACCATCTCTACATCCCCTCCCGACCACCACCGGCCTCCACCACCACTGGCAGGGAGGAATTGCGCAGAGGAGGCGCTCGGCGGTGCTCGTGCAGGGAGGAATCGCGCAGGGGGTGTCGTTGCGCAGGGGGGGTCGCCGCGCAGTGGGGTTCGCTGTCGGTGGAAGCACCGGCGAGGGGTGGGGTGGCCGTCGGTGGTCGCGGTCAGCTGAAATGGATGGGTCAGCATTTTCCGAAATCAGGTCTGGGTCAGCTACCTTGGACCCGGTCAGCTGTAGCTTCTTGCATATCAAACGGGCTGACCCGCTGACCGAGTCAGCCGGTTAGCCGGGTCAGCCCGGTCAGCCGGGTCAGACCAAAAACAAACAGCCCCTAACTATGTATCTTTTGACCTATATTTAAAGTAATGTTTTCTGTTTGACCTAGATTGAAGATCCTTTGGTGGAAGCTGAAAAGTACCTGAAACTACTTCAGAAACATTCATCTGATTACTTGGAGACACATTTACTCTCTTTTGAAGTTAATATGAGGAAGGAAAAGATCTTGCTTGCCTTGCAGGTAATTTCATTTCTAGTTTAAAAACTTGGCAACTTTCTTTCAGCTCATCTTACTGTTGCATTATGCTACTTGGTTTAGTTAGAACATTTCCTTTGTTATGTTATGCAACCTCCTTTCCATTATATCCTTCTGGGTTGTTTTGTTAGTATGGGTTAAAACCTGTCTGGTCATGCTGACCTGCTGACGCTTTCATTTCTTTTTTCCTTTAGTTCTGTGAATTAAAGAATAGTCTAAACTCTAAACATGATTAAAAAACTTGCAATTATAATGTTATCTGTAAAATAAAACGGTACGAGGTCCCATGCATCATGAATATGCTCCGGTGACATTTGACCTATTCGACGTGTTTCATTTTGGGTAATCTTTTAAGTTTATGCATTCGACCCTTCAGAGGCAAAGTATAAGCCAAGTTTTGATGGGTCAAAGTTGCCACACATGGTTCACTTAAATGCTAGCCCTTACTGCTTTTCTATTTTATCAAGGCTTTGAAGCACCTGGTACAGTTAGATGCTGAACATCCAGACACTCATCGGTGCTTGGTAAGTAATAAATTGATAACTTGCATCATAACCGTGTGATAACCAAACACGTATCCTCAATTTTATACTTTATTCTTCACATCTCAGTTTATAGAACCATTAACATAACATGTTGATTACAATTCTGGGTTTCATAGATAAGATTCTTCCATAAAGTGACATCTAGGCCAGCTCCTACAACCGATGCTGAAAAACTCATTTCAGGAGTATTAGAAGCAGAACGACCAACTTTCAGGTTATCTATAGCATTTGTAGTGCATGATTCTCTATTGGTTTAAGTGATTTCTTATTGAATTCTCATCTTTTTTTCTGTAGTCAATTACATGATAGATCTCTGCTGGAGGCAAATACTGTTTTCCTTGAGCAACATAAAGGTCACCCTTTTCCACACTAATGATTACATGTGCATGCTATGAACACCGTTAGGACACCTTGCATGTAATTTTGCAGATTCCTTGATGCACAGAGCAGCAGCAGCCGAGATGATCTATTGTTTAGAACCAAACAAGAAGGAAGAAGCGATCAAATTGATTGAAGAATCCTCTAAGAACCCTGTTTCAAGGTAAATCTTAGGGGTGACAAAACCTGACATGATGGAAACACAACACGAAAGTACTTAGGTTTTGGTTTCTCCTATCTAACCCATTTAACTAAATGGGTCGACATGTCATGTTTGGGTTGATTTGTTAACCTATTTCAACTTGTATACCCTTTTAAATCATTTATTACAACTCTCAAACCCATTTAACACTATTTACCACCCTTTACAACCTATTTACAACCCGCCAACCCATCAATTGTTTGACTTCTTTAGATAATTGGCTAAACAAGTTGTGTTCAGGTTAACATGAACTCGTCTACGTTAAGGTCGATGTCTATGACATAATAAATACAAGGGTCATGTTTGTTCATGGTTGACGATTCAACCCACCAACCAAGCACAATTGACACCCTAGTAAAAATGAGATTTTCAAGAATCCTAATAAAACTATTTTAAATGAGATTTTTCCCATATACTTAAATGTCTGTTTTGTCACTGGGATAGTAGTGGCTCACCTGGATCTGTGAAAGAATGGAAGCTGAAAGACTGTGTTGCAGTTCACAAAATTTTGGTTGCTACTTTTAATGATCAAGATGCTGCACTCAGTCAGTCTTACCCTTCTTTTTCTTTATACTGCCACCTGATTTTTATTATTATTTTTTAATTTTCTTTCTTTTTTTTGGTAGGATGGAAAAACCGATGTGCAGTCGAGTTTCCATACTCTACCTACTTTGAAGGCAGCCTCAGCTCTACTACAACCACAAACAAAGCTACCAAACAGGTAAGTGAGAATGCTGAAAATGGTGGTATTGAATTCACTCCATCAAACGGTAAAGTAGAAATCCTAGACGCCATGAAGAATCTAGCCATTTAAGAAAAGAGGTGAATTTCAATCAGATTTTATAGGATTAAACCATGCTGCGGTTGTAGGATAAGTTTCGAGATTCCATGAAAAAGGAACCCAACTATTTTTTCATTGTTCATGGGATCACAATTCCTCTAAAAATGTGTATAAACTACTCAAGTTTCTTGTGTCCATTCGAGTCATCGTTCCGAGGTTTTAAGGTTCGAGAAATACCTGAGCTGTCGCTCTTTCGAATGCAGTCAAGAGTCTTGAGAGTATGTTGTACCGCTATTTTTGGTTGATCTTTTTTGTTTTTTTCAAGTCATGTATAATTGCTATTTTTGTTTGCAAAATTTTTGGCAGTTAATCTTACATTCTAGCCTTTGATATTTTGATGTTGGTTTTACGTGTATGTAGTGCTTGGTTAGTGTTGTGTGATCGTGCTACTGCTTTATGTCTCAAAAATAAAACAGTGTGTTCTGTATGATTTCTTGTATCAAGTAAGAACTTCATATTATGAACATTTGGCTGTTTCTTCGGCATAAAACCTATAAATCTAGTGCTGGGATTTGAGTAGCATGGAGGAGATTACTCAAGTTTGGAGTTGTTTCGGTAGTGGTGTAGTGTTGAATCTCATCGTCTCGAGCCAGAATAGATGTCATAAACACAAGAAACCTTTTTTTTAACGACCAACGAATAATTTTTAAGCCCGGTTTATAATATGAAGTACATGTAGTTCTTACTTGATAGTCTAAGGCTAAGCCTAGACTTGTTAGATGGTCTAGGCTAAGCCTTGCGCACATTAAATAATTTTTAATATCTCATCGCCTTGTGCACATAATACGAAGTGTGCGCAAGTCATAAACACAAGAAACCTGTTAGATGATCTAAGGCTAAGCCTTGCGTGCACTTTGATAGTCAAGTCATACTATATGATGTACATGTAGGATGCCTATTTACATGTTAATATCATGAAAGTATATGTAATGTGCAAATATAGAGATCTACCACAAAAAAGAGTGAGACATTTGTTTATTTCTTTAAATTGGTAAACATCTTTTAAATGGTGTGAGAGGATTCAAGTTTCATAAAATAAGTAATAATGGATTTGGGAGTAGATTTTATATGGTGATCTTATCACTCAAGAAATAAAAGGGAGTGAGAGCAAGGTAGAGATGCTGGAGAAGAGAGATTGAGCTGAATGTTCAATATTTTGTTTAGAGGACTGGACTGAACATAATTAGTTCACTTTGGGACCTGTAAAGTCTTCGACTTTGAAGTTCTAAGAGCATTTACAACCGTTTCTTATATTTACATGAGTGTATTCCCTATATTATATGATATGAATATACTGGTTGTGAGTGAAGAATATGGTAAATTTATTGTTCAATCTGTATTTTGAGGAAATATTGTTTGAAACCTTATAATGTTTTTAATATATTTTAAGTGGTTGTGAGTGAAGAAGAGAGAAAAAATAAAGATTTTTAGTGTAATTATATGGATAAATATAAGAAATGGGTTGTGAATGCTCTAAGAGCATTTATAGTGGATTTTTTATTTTTATACATATAATTACACTAAAAATCATTATATTTTCTCTATTCTTTTCAATTCAATAATACTTTTATACCTTTATTATTAATTTTTTTATATCTCCTCCACTTACAATTATTTTCAAAAATATTAAAAAATTAATAAGACTTGAACAGTGATTTTTTAAATATACTGATCAACAATATTTTTTTTATCCTTTACTCCAACCACTCAAATTCATTTAAAAAAAATACACCAAACACACTTACATATTTTTAAAGATTTCATTGTGAATACTCTAAGATCATTGATAGTCATTATGTTTTCTTAGTTTTTCTCTAATGACATATCAACGTCACATCATATTTTTTCATTTTTCTTTTGTTTCTTCTCGTTTTGCACAAACTTTTTTTCCACTTTCTCTCTTACATCTTTAACCGGCAAATACCGGTGAACATTCCTCGCCCTAAGATTCTTTTTCTGGTCAGTGGATCGAGAGGTGGTATTCTTGTCCAAAAAAAACACTAGATGTCACTTCTTCTCTCAGGTTGTTTCCTGAAACCACTCTATGCCCTCTAATGAGAGAGAAAGTCGTCTTGTTTTCTATATTTTTTCTCGAGTGACACAATATAACCGCATTAGCTTTTTCCATTTTTTAGTTTTCCCTAGATTTTCTTGTTTTACAGGCTGACATCCCCGTTTTTCCATTTCTATCAAATTAATCAATTCACTTGATAAAGCACATACAACTAAAGTGACTACTAGTAATCGAAATACACTTATTGATGTAAAGAGTACAACACAACATAATCTTCTTTTCCCCGAAGTCCCAAAATGAAAAATTTGGTTTCTTTGTAACATCTTTAACCGTATGAGAAGAAGAAGAAAGACAGATTCTTCATAAATCGCCATTGACGATGGCTTGGTTTTCGATTTTAGTCGTCACAGATTCGATCTCTAACACTTCTCTAATCTAAAATAGTAAAATTTATGTTATAAACTTGCTGTTGAGGTTGGGTATGTAAACTGTTGATAGCTGGACAAATTGCATTCGTAGGTTGTGTAATGTTTCTTGTCGATATAATTCCTTAAATATGTATTGCTTTACTTCTTGATCTCCGACGGTTGGTAAAGTTTGGTACTAAAGGTTTTTTCTAAAATCTTGAATAGAGTTATTATATACATTTATCAGCTTATTGTTTTAAAAAAATTAATCACAAAACTTTTGTTCTTTGAAAGTTTAGTCACAAAGCTTTTTTCGCCCCTCTCAATTGTAATTGAACTTATAATATAAAAATGTTTTTAACTACTCTTATTATACATGTATACATAAATTTTAATCAAAACACAAAAATACAACTCATAAAAGTTATTTCACGGATCCGTTTTTATTTACAAGATAACACATACTATTTTTATAAAGGGGTAACCTTGTATAACTCAAGTTTTAAAAGTGTTCCAATTTGATCACTCATTTTTATATTTTATATAAATTAAAAGTCATAACATATTTTTTAGCATGTTATACTTTTAGATTTAGTTAGAAAATATTTTTTTCTATCTTTTGATGCTGATATAAAACGTTGACGTAAATTTTAGGCATTTTTTTTTAATTTTTTTTATAATTAACATGTTTTTTAAAATATAATTTTATATATTAAAAATTCTAACTCCAATGTCTTTTCCATCATTACTTTCTTGTCATAATAAAATTTGGTAATGATTCGATTTGATCGTTTGGAGGTCCAATTTAAGAAAAATATGTATGAGTGACTAAATTAGAACAGTTTTGAAACTTGATTATTATTCTGTGACATTTTCCCTTTTATAAAACACTAATATTTGTATTTTTCGCGTTTACGAAAGAACATGCTAGATTTTAACTATAGTATTAGCATACATGATTTTCGGATTTTGGTAATAATTTTGATCTTGAATTAAAATACTAAAGTCTTGCATTTGAACTCTAAATTAAAAGTCACAATTTAAGAAAATAAAATACAAAAAAAAGAAATGAAAAATTCAAGGTTTCTTCCACATAGAAATTTAAGTTGTCAGTTGACTAATTAGAAGACAAAGGTCTTCGAACGCAAAGTGTAAATGGAATCCACTATCATTTCAAATTCACCATCACACCATATTTCCATCATACTTGTCGTCGAATCAAATCCCATGGGTATAGTCTTTGTAGAATTTCGCAAGTCGAGTCAATTGTTTGATTGATAGATACCATATCTTTTAGGGGTGTGGATTTCGACACGATACATACACAAAACAACATTTGTAAGTTTGGATCTAGTCTAAACATGTAGGATTACGTAAAGGTTAACATATTTATCTAAACGTGTCAAGCTTGAGTCGATCTGATTGGTGCCATTGACCAGTTACTTTTTAAAAATTTTTAACATGATTTTATGTCATAAGTTAATTGATTGCGTATTTTATTTTAAAACTAAAAAGAGAAATGAGTATGAGGCTATATATGTAATTTAAACATGATTGTTTTAAACTTTTATAGACGTATGTGTTTATTTTTGTTGTGATTTATAGTTTTAATTAAATACATATATATTAGAATTAGATGGATGTGTAATATGTTCATGTCAACCTGCGAATATACAAGTTGTGTCTAGCTTCGTGTGTTTGACACAGTTTTCTAGTTTGCATGTCTAATATGGTTTTGAGTTCATGATTCGACTTGTAAACCTACAAGCATGACCAAATATACATATGTTTGTTACCCAAGGACCGATTTTTAATTATGAAAGGGGTTAATTTGGGGTACAAAGCAGGGGCTAGTACGGGTTAAGGGAGTGACAACATGACAAGACGACACGAATGACGTGGAGGACCTATACCACAGGGTAAGTCGGTAACACCGTCCTGCCCACATACCCATCATGACGACTAGGAGGGAAGAAAAACTAATGAGAGAGTGCTACGAGGAGCGGGAAATTTAAAGATGACTCTCGATCCTAAATGATGGGTTAAGTAACGATAAAAAGGTTTTTAAACTTGTGGTATAACTTGCATTCTTTGATGCATTATGGTCCATAATAATGGAGACATGACCAACTACAATAAGTTCAATAAAATGTGGGCAGTGAATAAGATGTTTATATGTATATGGTTTAATGGTTATGTTTAGATGTGTACGTAAGTGTGTATGCATATGAATATGTACACCAATGGAGCAAGTTACACATGTGATTTAGAAAAAGCTTAGGGAAGAGTTGTGGGGTTTGTAAGACTTTTCTATTTTTGAGTAATTATCAATATGATATCAAATTATAGTTGCAAAAAAAAACACAAAAAGCAAATTAAGAAGTTAGCTAACTACATAAATAATTGCAAATTTTAAGGATAAAAATAATTACAAATACAAGACTAACAACATGAATTATGCATGTTTATACTTATATGTATGTAGTATGCATGCATGCATGTAGGCATTATATGTGTTTATGTGTATATATGTATATCTTGATGTATGTATGCATGAGTATGTGTATATACAATGTTTTTGTATGTATGGTGTAACAAAAACACACGTTTGAAAAAGAGAAAGGTGTTTATTATGGGCGAGTTAAGCATAAAAGCTTAAAAGAATCATTTGTACCAAGGAAAGGGTATCTTTGAGGGTTTTGTTTAACATTTTTTATTAATATCATCAATAAGAAATGTTTTATTCAATTGGTTGGTTTACTAACATCTTATTAAATGATTAATGGTGAGCTTTACTACTAAAAGCTATTAACATAATCTTTAATACATCTTTTTTCATACACATCCGCAAACATGTCACGTCAATATTTACATGAGATTATCATTTATTCTTTAAAACACTTTATTTCTCTCCAATGCTATGTTCCCTTTTAATGTTCTTTTATTTTCATGTCATCACATATATTTTAATTTTATTTGATCATAAATTAATAATTTCTACTTATTTGTTATTTAAAATAATAAAATATAACTTAAATATAAGAATGATATTTAAAATTACTTTAAAACTAAAATTAAAATTACAAAACATAAAATAAATATTACATTAGTTAGTTTAAAAAAAGTTGCATAAATTAAGCAATACATAAAATAAATATTACTTGTTAGATTATTCTTCAACTTTCGTACATTATTCCTCGTGATGTGCTAATTTCTCGGGTCTATGTTCCATCTATTTGTTTAGTGGACGCAGAATTGTTTTATTTTGTAATAAAGCTCGGCTACTCGGGGTATTATAATAGTAAAAATGCATCTTATATGTCTGTGAGCACTGGGTCACAAACAACTGGGCAGCCCAAACCCACCAACCATCAATTCTAGAGAAAACCCGTGCCACCTGAAGCCCATTACATTAAAACCCGACCCACCAATAATATTTTGTTGTTGGTAGGACTCGAACGCACAACCTTTGTTGAAAAAAAAGTTACGACGCTACCACTCAAAACACATTTTATTAATCATAAATGACTGATGTTTCTTTGGTTTGTGTCTAAACGGCTCATTACTTGGATAGTCTTTAATGATCCAAAACACATGTTTGTGGTTGAATGCTACTTTAGCACACTTGTACTCTTTTTGTTACGTTGTCATTATTAATCATCATCAGAACAATTATATTTTTATGTTAGTGAAGTTCAATAAATTACAAAAACCGAATTACCGACATTTTATTCCGGTTGAGAAATTAGTTGGAATTTCAGCTTTATCATCAGATCCAAATTAATACAATAATGTACCAAATCAATTGCAATCATCTCCCACACCTTAATTACTTGTAGACAAAAATTATAAGGTATTTATACGTTAATTTGATCTTATTCGATATATCTTGATATTCGATCCGATATTATAAACTCTAGTTAATATGATTTGAAGGATTTTAAATAACGACTTCGAGTAATTATTAATAGTAAAATTATTTTTGTAATATATATCTATTCTTAATTAATCTACAAGATCTCTCGAAATATAATAAATACAATATCACCAATTTAAATTCATTCTTACTTTATGATAAAATTAACACATTCAATTTTCAAACTTCGGTGAAAAGTTAAACTTTAATAACTAACGAGTAATCACGATGTAGAGGTTTCAACGACTTGTACAATATGACTCATTACGTAAAAAATATACGTTGAGATTTGATAAAGTTAGAACGTTGCAAAGGAAAATCTAAAATCATGTAATATATCATATTGTACAAATTGTGAAAGGAGGAAATACTGCTTAAAGATATAAGCTTGAAGGGTATTAGTATTCACCTATGGAAAAAGTAACACCGAAATCCTAATAGAAACAAGGAAGCCGAAATGGATAATACATAAAAAAACAAAACTTGAAGTTGTTAACAACTATACGTTTGTGCTTCGATGATTGCACATTTCATGCACACTGCAATTTTTAACGAAATCTATATCGAAATAAATGTAGATAAAATATGCATCTCGCAACGGTTGATGAGATTCGGATTGATGGGTTGAACTTTTCAGCCCAAACCCTACCATATTTATTATGTCGTGTCATGCCCGACCAAACACACAAAAAACCATGTCATGTTTGGATTGTGGTTCAGATCGACAAGTTTAGTGTTTATAACTTGTTAGATACACAAAACCGTCTTTTAAATAGGTTGTGTTTGTGTTAACTCTTCATGAAATGGTTCGTGTTCAGGTCAACCTAGTTATTAAACATGTGATGTTTTAGTTGACCTTTAATTAAAACGAGTTAATATTAGCCAAGTTAATTATTTTCGAGTTGTGCTTTGGGACGTGTCAAAAATTGATGCGCTATTTGACATTCACTAACAAATTTATACGAGTTATTGACATGGATGATCTTTGTGATATGCTCCTAAAATTCTAAAAGCAAACCCATGGTCTCGACTATTTGCAAAATCTAAGATGTATTTTAGTTATTCACACTAACAAAACTGAAAAAACTAATAGTCATCAATGTCAATTAGTACTAGGGTTACGCTTTTGCAAACAGTTAGGATATTAAGAGAAAAAAATACAATATACAAATCAAACTTATGAAGCGACCATAACAGAAAATACAACATGTTCGAAATGAAAAGATAATAAAACTTATATTCTAAATATAATCTAAGCTAGTTACATATCATTGATGTGAAGTAAATCGTTATGATTTGGTCCAAGTCTACTCCCCATTTAACAAGGCAAAAACCACATGGTTTGTCCCCACAAACGCACATCACACGACTATATACATTTCAAAAACCATAAAATCATCAACAAATCATACGTTATTTCCAACCATCTTTTTATACCTTTGTCGGGCTTTTAGTGTCTTGTTTGTTGGAACACATATGCTATATCACCCACCCCCACCCCACCCCACCCCCACCCACCCAACCTACACCCAACCCCACATTTGCAAAACATATGACCGACATGTAACATGATTGTCCTCCCATTGATCTTTTAATGTCTTCACATACATTAATTCAACATATTATTGATCTTTTAATGTCTTCACATACATTAATTCAACATATTATAAATTCATTACATATATATAGTACACTTATTAGTTATTGCTCACAAATACAACTCATATAATATTTTACTTCTTTATGTTATATATAAAAGACACACAAACCCTAATAGGTTGTAGAATCATGGCTAGAGAAGGGTGTGGGCTTGAGATCACTGAGCTTCGGCTAGGGTTACCGGGTGGTGGTGGTGGTGGAGGAGAGAGGAAGGAGAAAAAGAGGGTGTTTTTGGATATTATTGGCGGTGGAGAGGCGGTTGATCACTCGTTTGGTGATGGTGGTGGTGGTCGGAAACTTAGACTTGTGGAGGTTGCTGCGGTGGGTTGGCCACCAGTTTGTTCGTATAGAAAGAGGGCCTTGATCAAAATGTATGTGAAGGTTAGCATGGATGGCGCGCCTTTTCTTCGCAAGATCGATATTAATGGGTTCAAAGGGTATTCGGATCTCGTTGTGGCTCTTGAGAACCTCTTTGGCGTTGGTAGGTTTTCGGTCTCTAGCTTTTATATTCGTTTATCTTAATTTGCTAGGGTTCAACACACGTATATCGTTTAATTGAGAACAAAATATACGATAAGAATAACATAATGTATTTCTACATGTAATCGACTTGTGTATGATAAAACAATAAGTACATATGCATCATATCATAAAACAAACACCATGCATAAAGAAGCTATAGCTTGCTCGATAAATATTAATTAAGTGTAATTAATTATCATTTTCTTTTAAAAGTTTGATGGTTTTTTTCCATATATTCTTTTTTTTCTTATTTTTTGTTTTAAAGGCTTGTCTGGTTGGGGATGAGGACTTACATCATTTGTTCTTGTATTTGTATATATGTTAAGATTTTTCCTAATAAGAAAAAAAGTACATTAATTATTTGGTATACGTACAATTAATATGATGTTTCAAACAAGTCTTTAATGTATCAAGATTATTTATTTTTTCTTTATGGAAAAACAGGTGATGAATGCGATAGTGAGTACATACCAATATATGAGACAAGAATGGAGATTGGATGCTCGTGGGGTTCGTCCCTTGGGAGTAAGTCTCTTTATTTCTATAAAATTTGATTACTTTTAGTTAAAATAAATATTTATATTTCTTTAACAATGATCAAACCTGCACACAGTAATAATTTGAACCTACAGCCACTTGGTTAGAGAGCACACTATTTACTATCAAGCTATCCCCTTCCCGATACATAATTTCATTTTGTGAACTCTAATACTATTTTAGGTTACCCTTTTTATTTCGAACAACACTACATATGTTACTCTTTTTTTTTTCTAATACTAATGCATAGATTTTTTTAAATAAATACATCACAATATACATCATGTAGAATTTAAACGTCAACCGTTTGATTATAAAGCACACAATTCTAAGATGTCTCCTTAGAAACACTGTTAAGTTACTAGTGTCGTTTTTACAGGTATTTTAAAACATCAATGATTTTCTTAAATACATGTTTAATAATGTGAAATTTGGTAAGCTAATAAATCATGATCGTTCTTTTTATGAAATTACAGGATATTTACAGAAACATGCAAGAGACTGAGGATGAAGAAAAGGGTATTAGACGGTGAACTGCAAACAAAAAACTTGATGAGAAAGACTGAAAATTTTATTAATGATAGGCAATAATTAGTTATATTAATTATGATTAATGATTAATTATTTGAGTTGATGTTCTAATAATGACATTAAGCACATATACATTTATTATGAGGTATTTATAAAGTTGGCGAGGCTATTTTGAACGTAAGAAAATTAAGTTCTTTTTGTTTGTTTTTAAATTTCCTGTTCCTCACTTATAATCATTTGGTAGTATTAGTCTTGTTATCTTATAAGAAACGACTTAATTATATATACTAATTTATATGTAACTAGTGATTTATTCAAGATATTATATATATTGGTGTTGTTCACTCTAAGGTCACTAATATAGCATAACATATAAAGTTAAGTATTAAATATTACATAACATATATATACAAAGTTTGGTGTCAGATGACACGATTCTATGATATCATTCTCAGCCTACATCAAATGTACTTTTATGAAACTAATTTGTACACCAAGTGTTCTAAGTGTAGTAATCTAATGGTAAGCTCAATATTGTATGTCATAGAATAAATTTTATGTTTTTAATTTTAATGTTATCAAAGCGTGATTTAGTATATTAGATTGAATTGTTAATCAAGAGAATAACGTTAAAAATTAAATGAGTTGTATGTCGCGGCAGTGCGCACTCGATTTGTTACTAAACGTTATTTGGGCTTAACAATAACTTTGGGCTTTTACAATTTTTCTTGGGCCTAATATTTACTACTGGGCTTTTAGAATTTGTTTTGGCCCAAATGTTTATGTGTAAGTTTTTGGGTCATTGACCACAAAAGAAAAGAATGGAATGAAAGTAAACCGGTGGTCCCCCTGATCTATACCTTCTTTTTGTTTTTCACTATTAAAAAGAATCACAGACAAAAAAGGGATCAGCCTTTTTAGGTCAATGTTATTTATGTTAGATACCAACTCGTTCAACCGGTTAAACTGAGAACCATTGAGTCCCCCGGTTCATTTTATTCTGTTATATTGTATGTAAAATAACGGTTGATTTAAGACAAACTTGGTTGAGCTAGGGTTGGCTCGGGTCGAACGGACCAAAATTAATTCTTTGATGGTAGGTTGCGACTTATAAGGTGATGGCCATCATGTGTTTCAGTTGCCGGGTGATGTGGGATGTCCTTAATCTACTATATAGATGTGGGAAAGATACTTAGGTTGTAAATGACAATTTAAGCCAGAATTCAATATCTTAATTAAGGTTCATGTTTTTGAAAAGACTAGATAACATTTGTATCACTACTAATTATGGAAAACGAGTCAAACACTATCACACAATGTTATTAAAACAGATCTGACTCTCATACAATATTATTAAAACCAAACCACACCAACTAAACTAGAAACCAAACAAGGATATTGTCTGCTAATGTATGACTGAATCGGAGGCAACATAACGTCTATAGTTTTTAAACCCTGTGTAACTGGCAACCGTTAGAAGAGATCAAAGGATTTAAGTTGATCAATCTTTTAGGTCCCCATCTATTAGAGCATAAAAAATAGAGAGATGAAAAATACAAACTTAGATGACACCTGCCTCATTAATTCTCTCTTACGTTCGTTCACAATCTATAAAAATCATCATTTCTCTCCTATATCTTTTCTTCTCATCACATACTTAAAAGTCAAATCTTTTGGTGAAGAACTTCATCATCTTCTCTTTTCTTCAAATCACTCATTCTCTCCTACATATCATATTCTCTCTTCTCAAAAACATAAAAAAACATCTTTGTTAAAGATGATATGAAGTTTAAAATCTCAATATAAAAGAACAAATGTCCTGAAAGAACCAAATGTGTCAAAGGGGGAAGTGGTTCATTTCGTTTGAGGTGGTTTTTTTTATTGCCATTCCATTCCACTTTATTTCTTAATGGTGTCAAACTAAAATGTTAAAAAAAGGTTTAGCTTTAAAGGGTTGTATCTTGTGCTTTAAAAGTTGTATTTAACTAGGTGTCTTAAGAAGATTGTGAAATCCTAATTTTACCCTAAAAAGTTGTATTATAAGGTAGTATCTTATTGTTATCACCTCAATCATAACCATTAAAAAAATATGATGAATGCCCCCATCTCGATGCTTCCTACACTTGCTTAGAAAAAATCAAATGATAATCACATAACTAATAAAAATTCTGCAACACATCAAAGAATAAGACAACATAGAAAATAGAGTATTAATACCTTGAAGGCCACCGTGAAAGAAAAGGGACCCTATAATTGTTTATCTTTTTACTAGAAAACAACTTTATGTTCAATTCATGGTGCTTAATTATGATCACTATATCCAGTCTCAACGATGCTGACCCTGTACTTGTTTATCATTTGAACAAAAATAACTTAGATATATATCATTTAAAAAAGATGCACGTAGCTTTTAGAATGACTCATGTCGTACAACAAATGCTTTATTAAAATGAAAAATTACTAATATAATCATTTGACGAAGTAATTTTGTAATTTTAATCATTGAAAATAATGTTTTTTAGATTATTCCCCAAATCAAAGGATACCACGCGTTTCAATATCGCTGATCAACGATACATGATTATGTGCATATCACCGGCCTGTATCACTAAGTCAGTGATACATGAATGAATTTGTATCTCTAAAACTAAAAAAAAAGAAAAAGGAAATATAATTTCGCCAACCATATATAGATGAGATTGTATCTTCAATCTTTGTTTCACTCTATTCACTTCATATTTTTCTTTATTTCACGTGTGCCCCTTAAATTGTTATTTATTTAACATTTGTATCTTTTGTTTTTACTCATAATTTAATTAAAATCATAATTAGTTTCATACACAACTATAATAAATCAAAACTAGAAAATTAGTTTAATAAATCAATTCCTTGACAAAAAAAATCTGAAATGCAAAAAATAAAAATAATAAACTTGTTTGAAAGTAATGTAAATATCGCATATATTTTTCTGGATTAAAAAAATCGCCGATTTTTTGTGACCTAAAGTTATTGCGTTTCTTTTTAAATTATAAGAGTTATTTAAAAATTTAAATTTTATTTCAAAAAAGTCTAGAAATGAGTTTGACAAAACGTTTTTTAAATAAATATTGTTTTACAGTAAGGTAACAAAACCTCAAAAGAATTGTTTTCATAAAATTAAGAATGATTTTTTAATAAAAAAATTGATTAAAACTTTCCAAATATTTTTTTAGAAATATAAAAACGACTTTGAAAATAAACAAAAGGTTTTCTGAAAGAAATATTCATTCTGATTACTTTACCCATTCTCACGAGACGCAAACCCAGTAGTCCCTACATAAAATTCTCCAGAGAGCTAGCCTCACTAGGCTACTAGCATTATTAATGTGACAATTCATCTAAAACTCACTCGATTTCGATTTTTGTGTGCCAATGCAGTAGACCAGTGATAGAACACTTTCACCATGTAACACAATTTCCGGAATGAAAATTCTTTCAACATGGGGATAATGTGACATCCGGTAATTTTACGTTACCAAACTCCGTTAGTTCCGTTAAGTCTTGCATACACGTGTCGTGAGCACACACTAGTTGTCGTTTAACGTTGGTGACTTAATAATAATTAATAATGTTAAACTAATGATAATTAAATTGATTATGTGAGTATTGTGTAAAATTATGTGTTTACGCGATTTGATTGTTGATTGTGGAAATTAATCGCGTAACGCGGAAACGTGCCTATTTGTTCGTATGTCTTGTGTTTTTGCAAAGATAAATTATGTAATAAATATTATTAGTTCATATCTTTATATTTTTAAGTTAAAGACATTTTAAAAAGAGTTTAAAGCCTAGTTTTTATAAAATACCAAAACACAAGGGTTTAAAGGGTAAATATGTAAATTAATTAAGTAAAACAATTCCAAACCCCCCAAACCCTAAATCGGCGCCGCAACTTCACCTCCTCACCTCTCAAACCTGCAATTTTGATCAAGATTAAGCAAGAACACATTGGATTTGATCGATCTCAAGGCATACAACGCATTACAAGTCTCAATTTTGTTACATTACACGTTTAAAGGTTAGATTTTTCATGTTTTTGTGAGTTTCTTGCATATGGCCGAACCTAATTTCGAAATTGGGTCTTCATGAGGTCGAAATTGATGTTGTATGATGATGTTTATATGTTAGTTATGTTGAATACATGTTAGTTAACGTCGATCATGGATGAATTACATGTTTTTAGTGGTTTAATCATGGGTTTTGATTCTAGTCAAACCCTAATTCGATTTTGGGCATGATTATGGATGAATGATGATTGTTTGATGAATGTGTGATGATTAATAAGTTGTATAAATGTTAGGAATCATGGATCTTGCAAGAAATTGATGATTTGGTGTTGATGTTCATAGCTTACTAAGAATAGTAACTTTATCTTGCATGTAACGTTGAATTATTGATGAATTGATGTTATGGATGTGTTCATGGTGATGATTAGATGTTAGATTGATATTGTGATCATTGGGAATTCAAGAACACATGTTATAGTTCATACATTACTAAAGATAGTAACTTTTGGATATGAATTGATGAGTTTATGATGTTTGGATGTGGTTGATCATGCTTAGGTGTTATATGAGCTTGAATTGGTATATTATTGATGAATTCATGTATGCTTTGGATGTTTGATAGATTTTGGGATGTTCTTTCCCAAAGGGAAACTTTATTCGTGTACACGTTGAAGTATGATGTTATGATCATGTTTGGGATGATAGGAGCCTGCTAGTATGTTCAAGGATAAATTCTAGTGTGATAGAACGTGTTAAATTAGTTGTATGGAATGCTTGGATAATCATGGGTGATATTTGGACTTTGGTGATCATGTATGATGTTGGTGTTGATTAGTTGCTAGGATATCATGTTTGGGTTTGGTGAGTAATGATTATGGTGTATGTTGTATGCTATGGGCATGGCTATGATTTAAGTGTTATGTATGGATAATGTAGCATGTGTATGATACTATTTGAATGTTAATCATGTATGTTATATGTGCTCATTGGCTTTATTTGAATTATAACTCATAATGTCACCAACGGATCAAACGGGTCAACTAGGTCAAACGTGTCTATTTTTCTGAAAGCTTGAGTCTTTGGTTTTGGTATGCTTAGGGTTTCACATGTCATTCATTTACACGTACTTATGTACTCACATGATCTAGGTAACCTTTGAAGGTTGGCTATCCTCTCATTTCTCAAATAAACCCTAAGTACTCTTTGCATACATCAGGTGAGTTCATGCCCCACTTTTTATTTACTCTCTTTGGGGGAGATAGCATACTGGTAAATCACGAACGCTTTATGTATTTAAGTTGTGTACAATATTATATAGTGTTGATATTATGGAAAGTCCTCACACTTTCGAATTGTTAATATTGATTAGCGGGGAAATTTGGTAGTACTACTGGTCTGACGAGCCCCACCTGTGTGACTCGAGGTCAACCGGTGCAAGTTGTCCTAATGAACATGTCACGACCTGTTAGTCGTGGCAGGAGTCAACAACGCAACACAGTCAGCTTCAATTGCGAAATCACTATGAAATAATATTTACTGTTAACGGACTAGCTATCTGTTGCAATGCACTACTTTTATATTGTTATTATTAAACTGTTTATGTTTGAATATCTCTTGAACTCACCAACCATTGTGTTGACATTTTTAGTATGCTATTCTCAGGTCATTAGCTTGCTTGCCATAGGAGCACTGCATATGGTTCACTGCATTATAAGACACGATCTTCAAGACAATTTTAGTATTTTAGTAATTATGGTTTACTCTTTTGGGTTGGCACCTGTTTTGCCATAGTTATACTTTCATTACCTTGGGTTGTTTTCAAAACGCTTCCACATTGTTTAAAGTTTGTATATTGGTTGATTTTGTTTAAATTATGGCATATAGAGTCGTTTTGAGTAACTATTGACTGTGATCCTGGTTTGTTCACACGCCTCGCGGTAAAACTCCGCAAGTGGATTTTGAGGGTGTGACAATTAAATGCTCCACCACGAAGCTAGCTCTCCCGAATACGACATATGTGGAAGTGGGAAAGTCGAAAATGGCTAAAGAAGTCGGAGGAAGAAGGTAGTTGGACAACAATATACACGGAGTACATTAGTATTCTGGGAATTGGTAACATTGATAGAAAGGGGAAAGGGTAGGAATACCCTTTTTAGATGTAACTAAACTATATTGGTCTAACTTTCGTTTCTTGTAACCAAATTTTTTCTTATCATTCCTTATGTACTTTTTCTTATTTTATCCATATTTTTTTTTCTTAAATAAAGAAATGTTTTTTACCTTATTGTTTTTTTTTTTAATATTTGAAAAGTTGATTTTACTATAACTTATTAATTTAGAGTATTTCGAGAGTTAAAAGATAATAATTTGATAGTATAGGGTTATTTGTGTAAATTGTTATTTGAAAACATATTGGGCTCACTTGGGCGGTACGATTTGAGGTATGTATCGCTGGTTAGGTTTAAAAAAATAACTAAAATAATAATTTTGTTTAGTCAAATAACTATTTAAGTAATTATCCCTTATTAATATGGCATGTATTAGATCCACACATATTTGTTTCAATTCAATGGGACATCTTGGTGATAAAAATAGTATACTATCCGATCAAATAGTTTGAGTTTCAAATCCTACAACGTAAGTATAAAGTAGAGTGCGTGTACTTTTCGGTTGAGAAAGAATAAAAAATCAACACATTTTTTTAAATAATTAAACTAGAAGGAAATCCTTATGTAAGTTAGGTTAGAGAACTCTTTTGGTCATAGTTTTGAGTTGATCGTGATGAGTGTAAATCTGGTCATATAGAAAACCTAAAAAAGATAATATGTGTCGATACATAAAAGATTAACATGATCATACCCAAAGATGACATGCACAAATCAACAAATGATCCTAAGAAAATAACCTAACCGAGACAACATCAATTGGATCATGTCATACGAATGTCAAATTGGTGATAAACTTTTGAGTGGAACTAAGTTGTTACAATGGACCATGGAGATTGAATCAATTGCGGGTTACAATCTCAAATCCCACACATAACTCGAATTATAACATTATACAGATACACAAACTATTATTAATTTTAAAAGCCACTACATTATTGTACGACATGTTAGTATCAAATAGGACCTATTTGTGCATGTAAAACATTTCATGATTTTGGGACCATTGTATATAAGTTAATTAGGCTGACAAAGGGAGGTTTAGGGGACCATTAAGATTAAATATCATTAATTAAGTTAAGAAATTGTTCTCACCGTGCAATTAAGAAAGCAAATGATAAGCACATAAGCAATTTAAATTACAAAGCATGAAAACAATTGGACAATGTAATCAAAATGACGCGTAACGATTGACTGAATTAAGGTCGCCAATGAAAGAGGATAACATATAAAGTTTATATAATCATGTTGGTTTTTAATGACTCATGTGGTACCGACAATAGATGTTGAAACATAATTATTTGTAAGATTTGTAGGTATTGCATAAATTTTAACGGAATTTGCAAGTATTACATACACAATGAAAATGATAGGTCGGTATAAGGTGACATTTTTTGATTCGTTGAAAATTTTCATCTATACACACGCACATTGTTTTGAAAACCAAACCGGACCGACCCGTCCGACTGGTTGGACCGGGAACCGGACACCAATCTAGTTCGGTTATGTGCTTAAAACCGTTTTAATGTTGAACCAGTGGTTAGAGCAGTTGAACTGGCGGTCGGACCGGTTGAACCGGTGGTCGGACCGGTTGAACCGGTTTTTTATATATATTTTTTTATTTTTCTGTAATTTTTACAAATATTTATAAAATAATAATTATAATTTTATTTGGTTCTTATATAGTCCGACCGATTGAACCGAACCAACCATCGGACCGCAAAAACGTCCGGTTCACTATACGGTCCGTTTTTAAAAACATTGCACACACGCATGCTGTGTTCCTGCACACTCATATGTAGACTTTAGGGAGTGTCCTCGTGGCTTGCTCGCCCGAGCGGTTTTTGTATTTTTTTTGTCTTTGTTCTTATTTTCAGGTTTTTATAATCAAATAACTTTTATATCTTTTTTATTTATTTAAAATATCATAAAGTTAATATTTTATTACTTTTTATTTGCCTGTAATGTTGTTAATATAGTTTTTTGACCACACTATATATGTAACAATATCAATATACATTACAGTTACACGTTATATTTTTAAAGGGCTAACTGGATCACTGACAAACGATTAGCCAACTCAATCATTCCTTTGACTCAAGTACGGAACCTTAGACACTAGGCTACTACGTCCTCGAAAAAAAGTCGCACATCAGTCCCAAACCTAAGACCATCCTTAGTAAAAAAAACCCTGGCCTAACCCAGGTCATTTTTTTATATATATTTTTATCACACGTGAAATGTGAACCCAAAACCTTCCCTTACTTTAATGAAACTTTAAGATACCTTATTTCAAACACTTACGTTAAATATCATTGGTATTACACAGTATATATTGGAAGTATACAGTCACAAAATACAATGTTGTAACATATGAAAATGAACACACGGCCGTATGTATATAATTAAACACTGTTGTATAATTGTGCACAATCATATGCATATAATTATAACTTATTGAGTGCGTCGATGTTTTTAAAGAAGTTTTCTTAATATTATATAAAAAAGTATATACTGAAATTAAAAGTACCAAAAATTTTGATATAAGACGTAACTAAACTTTGTACCTGTATCGCGTTGCTACGGCATCGTAGGCGGTGTAATAAAGTATAGATCACAATTGATCCGATTCGTTTCTAAACTATACTTATGTCGAAAAGTAGAATAACTCAAATATATACGTTAAATGAAAACGTATTATAATTAATTCAACCATTTTTCAAAAAAATTGTGTCAAAACGTAGACCGACTCAAGACATACATAAAAAACACGTGCAATGACAACGTATGCGGCGTGATAAAATGTAACTTACAATCAGTCCGACTCATTTTCGAACTAAGTTTACGTTGAAAGGTAAAGTAACTTGGATTTATACCCGTCAAATGAAATTGTAGTATATTTGACTCGATGCATTTCTAAACATAAGTTACGTTGAAGGATATATAAACTCAAAACGTACATAAAATAAAAAAACGTTTTATATTTGATCCGAATCATTTCTAAGCAAAATATACTTTAAAACAAACATGAAAGAGAACAAGTTAACCATCTTAAAGAAATGAATGGTCAAGTACACTGTTGCGGTAAAAATAAAAAGTCACTGACAAAAGGAGAGACATTTGGTAAATTCATAAATGATTAAGAAAAAAAAAGAAAAAGAAAAAATAAACCATAAAGTGTGGCATCTAGAGAAAAACATATGTTAAAATTTTAAAACTAATTATACTAAATAATAAAACAAAACTCGTGTGAGCACCGAGTATTAGTATAAGTTATTAAGAAATATAATATAATCAAATATACAGAACCATTTTCATTTTAGAAAATCAAATATACAAGATCATTTTCATTTAAATAAAGCGATTAATTAAACTAAATTTAAAGAATGCTATCAACACTGAAGACAATAATGATAACAACGATATGTTTTTTGGGGTTATTCAAAAAAGCTTTCGATATGATTTGTTCAAAAGAGCTTATATTTTTAACATAATATAAGTCATATATTTAATATGTATATTTATATAAATAGATTATGGTTTTTCTGTGGAGAAAACAAATAAATAAATTTAAAGAAATATATATATATAAGTTAAAAATATTAATTTTTGTAGTTTATTTATTATTGTGTGTAAAAAAAAGGCAAAATCAAAAAATTAAATATTGAAGGATAAATGAGTCGGTATGACGAGCTGTAGCTTTTCACAAGTCAAGCTCAAGCTCAACTCTATAGCTTGTTAATTAAGATAACAAGCCGAGGTAAGTTAATGTAACTTGTTTAACTTTAAGCGCAATCACAAGCCCAATCTGGCTTGGCTCAATTTGTCTCGCTCGTTTACAACTTGCTTTCTATTATAATTACTATCAACATTGTGAAAAAACAATAACATCGAACCCTACGTACATTAAAGGTACCATTAATGAACCTTGCGAAATTTTATACTCAAAGACGAAATCATCGCACACCCGTTGATCGATATATGATTCACATGTGCTATAAGTTTAAGTATTTAGGATTTAAATTATACCTAACTGGTTAACATTTAAAGTTTGAATTTCGCAAGCCTTATTTTGGAAACGGATTGAACCGGTTGGTCCGACCGGTTGGACCGGGAACCAAACTCAATTTGGTCCAGTTAAAGGGTTAAAATTGTTTTGCCGTTGAACCAATGGTTGAACCGGTTGAACCAGAGGTTGGATTGGTTGAAGAGTTTTTTTTAATATTTTTCAATTTATTTTTTACATAGAATAATTATAATTATCTGGTTTTTATACCCGGTCCAACCTGTGGACTAATAAACCCTCCGGTAATTATGAAAATTTGGTATCAAGTGACCAGAAATTAAAATGATGTTACTTTAACTAAAACTGAGACTAGTGACTCACTAAAATTATTTATCTAAATTCAAGATTAAATTAAAATATGAAACACTGAATAAGAATTATAAAATGAGTAAAAATTATAAATGTTAATAATAAATCAGTATTTTATTTAACGGTGTACATTTAGTTACATGTATTAATTTAATATAATCTGTATACTTGTTGAAAATGAATACCAGATCAAGAGTCAAGACGGCATTTCATATGGAATGATTTCTTAAAGAATTGCTGAATGCAAACTCCAAGTGTGAAAATGTGGTTCAAAGATGAACGCGTGAAGAAGACTTTAAAATTCAATATACATCTTCTGTTCGATTAGAAGCCTACACAAAAATGACAAAATGAATAAAAAGCCCAAAGGCCCATGAGATGATTTCGAGAACGACGGCAGGTGGCAACTAAGGGACACAAGTAAGTCACTTTTAAGGAGGTCTTTCAGTACGATCAATCGTAGATATATATGTAATTGTTGATGTATATAATAAGGAAAGTTTTTTTTGTTGGTTTTATTGGAAGTTTGTTATTATCTGTAAGTATGATTGATTAAACTTTCAGTAATCTACTTGTGGGATGGGTTTATGCACGTAGTTTTTAATTTTAGCTTTGAACTAGATTTTGGGATTCATAGACCGGGCACCTAGCCGATCCCCGGTTGACCCGGTTGGACCAGCTGGTCTGATCCGATTCCAACAACATTGGTTTTTTCAATTAGAGTATGCATTATTGGCACGATGATTGTATGAATAGAGACCATTAAATCAAGCTAAGATAATTATTATTTTGGTACACTGAAATCCCGATGGCAAACTGAAATCTCGCAAGTTACTTTTCTTTTATATCACTTAAAACTATTTTCAAATTCAGTTAATATTAATAATCATTAAAACCAATCAATTCTCAAAGTTTAGTTTAGTTAATTACGAAGTATGGTTATCAAACAAACTTGTAATACTGGTCACATGTTTTTTATGAATTCGATACCCGACTTACCCTAACTATTTAGATTAATTAGATTTTTGCATAACTCTAACAATAGGTCATCACTCGTGTGTAGTAGCGAGAATGTGAATAATATTTGAAACTCAATAAAAAAGAAACTGTTAACGTTGATAAATATAAATTTATACGTTGAAATGTATACAACAAAACAGTTAAATGTTAACTTTGATATAAATAAGCACATACAAATTTGAATTTTATAAAATTACACATAAAAAAGTTCGATGGAAAAAAGAAACAAAAACATATATATAAAATGATTGAATCAATTTTGACGAGCTGTGCATATGCATATCGTTGACTTATCGTTGACGTATACATTATGACGTAAATTGCATTTTGAATGAATTTACAAAAAAAAAAAAAACGTTGTCCAAAACAAACACCGGTATGTTTAAAATTTATAAAATATTAATTTTAAAAGTTATAAGGAAACCACACAAATAAACCAAGAATTACGAGTGTTAAAAAAACAAATAGATAAACATTTGACATAAAATGCAAATACAGTGTTATAGGTTATCTATGCAATTTAAAATGTTTGACGCAAGTGGATTAATAAAAAAATTGTACAAAGAGGTTTATAGCTTTGGTGTATGTGTTTTGGGATACATAGAAGATTAGGATCTTTTATTATTATTATTATATTATTATTATATTATTATTATTATTATTATTATTATTATTATTATTATTATTATTATTATTATTATTATATTTTTCTTTTAGGATCTATGGTTATATAAATCAACCAAACCTCCACCACCACACCACAAGCACACGCACTTTCCCATTTCTATAACCTTAACCAACTAAAGCATGGTTCCATTGCAATGCCTAAACTTGTTGTTGTAGACTTCACAAATGATAAACTAAAGCCTGGGTCAAGTGTTTGGTCCTCCACATGCAATGATATCAGAATTGCCCTTGAAAACCATGGTGTTTCATAGCACTTTATGATGGTGTTTCTTCAAAGCTTCAAGAGTCTGTGTTCAAAGCTGCAGATGAGTTGTTTGATCTCCCAACTGAAACCAAGATGAAGAACATCGTCGATAAGCCTTACCACGGATACGTGGGGCAGATTCCGTTCGTTCCACTACACGAAGGCTTAGGGATCGATTATGCGACCGAGGTTGAAGGTGTGCAAAGTTTCACAGATATCATGTGGCCAAAAGGAAACCCCTCCTTCAGGTAATTAACTAATTACACAATTATGTGTTTTCATGTTGTAAACATGGAATTAGTTGTGTTTTTTTGGTGATCTAGAGAAAATAATATACTTCGTAAGAGGTTTTTAGGGTGTTCGCTACCATCGTTAGCAAACTTTAAAAGGTGTAATAAAAAAATGTTTCAGAAGGTAACGAACTCGCCACATATAAAACACTTTAAAAGCCGCGTAATTTTAAACTATTATGTTTTCTCTAGACCACCTAAAAGACTAATAGTCAAAAGTTAATAACAAATACATTCTGACTTTAGTGATTTGTCTTCTTTTTTTAGTGAAACTTCCATGTTGTTTTCAAGGGCAGTGGCGAAACTAGAACATACGATAATAAGGATGTTGTTTGAAAGCTATGGCGTGAAGAAGCATAGCGAGTCTCATATCAACTCGACGACATATCTTCTTCGGTATTTGAAATATCGAGCACCTACGATGAACGAGACCACAATGGCGTTTCCTTCTCATACCGATAAAAGCTTCTTCACCATACTTCACCAGAATCAAGTTTCAGGTTTGGAAATAAGATCAAGATATGATGAATGGATTTCTGTTGAATTCCCTCCTTCATCATTCGTTGTCATGGCGGGAGATGCTTGCAAGGTGATCAATCAATCAACATGTGTTCTACTATTCCACAATTACTCGTAGATCGAGTTTAGTAGTAATTTTTAAGTGTGTTTTCTTGGTGTAACAGGCTTGGAGTAACAACATGGTGCTTTCACCAAACCACAAAGTTACATTGGACAGGAAGGGGAAAGAACGCGATATACTATCGCGTTGTTTTCGTTCTTGAGTAAGAAGGTGCAAGTGCCTGATGAGTTTGTGGATGATGAACACCCTCTACAATTCAAGCCATTTGATCATGTTGATCTCCTGAATTTCTATGATACAGAAACTGGCAGGAAGTCACAAAACATACTAAAGGACTTTTGTGGTGTTTAAATATGTTAATTTTCTACTTATATATGGTGGACAATGTACTGTGTGTACTGTGTGTCTGTGTGTGCTTGGATTCTATATTGTGTGGCAAATATTGAATTGGCGTAACATCAAGAATGTTATGTCTCATGTAGTTTGGGGACAAAAGAATGTTCTCTGGGATTGATATGTTTAAGTATGTTTTACGCTTTGCAAATGTATAGATTTCAGTATCTACTCAAGTAATTGTATTGTATATGCTTATGTTATATCATACCATATTTAACAGAGAATTTTTATTAATCGAGGAGCTTCTATCAAGAGTCTAAGGTTAAGGAAAATGAAAAAAAGAATTATTTGTTTTACCATGATTCAAGTATTTTGCCAAACTTATGTATCATAACAATATGTTCAGAATAACTATACATGGCACAAATTGTTTTGAATAAAAATTAAAACAAAAACACAGAAAATAGTAAATATATCGTAATAGTGTATTCAGAATTTATAAAAATATTATATTTTAAAAGTTAAATGAAAATAAAATATTCTAAATCTAATTATAATTAAGAATTTTAGAGGGAATCTTTATCGGCCCAAGTTCACATATGAGACCTTTCTATTTTCTCATTATTTTCCTAACTATCTCAATATTAATGACAGCCGAGTATGGATGTAGTGTTGTTAAAGAAATCAAATAAATTCATGTCTAACTCTTGAAATACTAATAACACCTAAATTAAAGTACATAGATTGGATTAGCAGTGATTAGCAAACCTTTTATTAACATAGCCCAGATCGAGAACAGACCAAAAAAAAAAAAAAAAAGAAAAGAAGAGAAAAAGAAAAGAAGAATTATTCACCAACAAACAATAAAAGAAAATTACATGCAAAATAAAAGGAATACCACGTACTTATCCCAATATTCCATGATTATGATCGTTAAAACTTAAAATAAATAATAAAAATAACTGCTCCTACACCTACTACGATTGGGTTTGACTCAGTTGACACTTGCTATCCATTTCCATAGTAAGTATTCTCATGCACTACTATTTGAATTATCTCCGCATCAATGATTTGTAAACAATGACTCCGTTTAAACTCATCTAAGATTAACCTAACATTCAATTTTTTATTTTGAATTTGAGCATTCATAATTTTTTGCTTATCTTGCTAACTTTCTTAGAATGATCGAGCACGCACGTTCGCTTTTGTTCTTTGCTTTCTTTATGTAGATTTACCACATAATCTCATGCTCTTTTTTCTCTTCCGCTTTTTTTCTTGCTCGCCCGTATTGGCATTCGTTAACTACTGCCAACCAGTATAGTTTTGTCACTGATTCAGCCTCGAGCATGAAGCATCCCGTCCATGCTTTCTTGCTTTGTCTGTATGATTGCATCACGTGTCGTAGTACCTTCTACCAAAATTACCTTTGCATAAAAATACACCACAAACAATAAGTTTAATCACACAAATTTATTTAAACTCTTATACTTTCCTTTAAATCTTTCCTATCATTTTTCCCCAAAAAGGTTTCGAAGGAAAAAATATTTATCAAAATAAATGATTCAAAATATATTTATAAAAATGAGTATTTTCACATACATTCTTTATTTCACCTAATCAATATTAATTATTTTTTTATTCAATCAACCTATTTGTTATAACTTTTTCATCAATCAACTCATTTTAGTTTAGTTAATCTTTCATCTATCGCATATGCATTTAAATATATAATAAAAAATATATGTTTTCATTCTTGATCCCAACTTTTATATATTTTTTCATAGGAATTTTTGCTTAGTAAACATTATGATTGTGTTAAACTAATTGCTACTTTTTTTTAATTCGTTGACTTAAGTTTTTGGTTAATTATGGTACTTTAAACTTTAGCATGTAATCAAACTTGTACTTAAAAAGTTTATTAAAATTGGTTATTAATTTTTTCATATCATGACCATTTAGTTGAGGAGGAATTTATTTAACATACGTAACTTATTACTTATTTAACTTTTATTCTAATTAGAGAATAAACGGGAGGGAACATCATTTTTTAGTAAGATATATATATATATATACTTCTGTTTATGTATTTTGATTATTTAATTATATTTTTCATCTTTGTAGTTTGTTTGTAAGTTTTGTTAGATTATTCTTTTAGTTAACATGTCGTCTGATAAAACGGTTAAAGGAAAATTATTATAATACGTTAGTTATTAAAAAAACTATAATGAGTTAATTGAGAAAATATATAAAAATGATAATAAGTTGATGGCAGACAAAATAAATAAAAATATTATAACAGATTTGTTGAAAATACAAAAAAAAGTATAATACTTATTTTGATAATATTTTTCAAATCACCCATTTTGTTCAATATTTTTACCACTAACTCTATTTAAAAAAAACTCCTCAATTTTGTACTACGTACATTATTTCCCAAATTATATCTGTTAGATTTTAACTAAAATTCAAACTCGACAATCTCACAAAGTACATTTTAAAATTGTAATACAAAACTAATACAATATTAATTGTTAGCAACTTATGAAATAACGTGTTTTAAGACTTTCTTTTAAGTTTGTAGGGCTATGATTCGTAATTTAATAAAGACAAATTGGATTTTAATGATCCAAACTATAACCTATGGCCGATAATAATTCATACTATCAAATTGGCCGATAGTAATCCTAACTTTTAGTTTTGTTATCAACTACAATTTTAGTAGCATAATTTTATTGATTTACACTTAATTTTCACTCGTTTTTCATGCCATTTTATTGTGTGTCTCTTTATTTATTCACAATCATCATTATGAGCAAAATCAAATGAAAATCAAGTGTAAACAAATAAATAGTTATATAAATAGGATTGCTCTTGACAACAAAACTAAAAGTTGGGATTATTATCAGCCAATTAAATATTATGAATTATTAACGGCCAATAAGTGATAGTTTGGATTATTAAAATCCAATTTGCCTTTAATAAATAAACACTTTTATAATTCAATTGCAATACAAAAATATAACGAAAACCTTAAATTAACAATTAGAACTCAAATAAATGAAGTACAAGAAAAATAGATGAAGTGCATGATGACTCTAAATAGAATGACTTAGGATTCATGCTCAACAATAGTTTTTTAAAGTTGATTTCGAGTCTCTCAAGAGAATTTAATTGTTTCAGATGATACTTAACAACCTAAACAGTAATAGTGCTCGCTATTAGTGAAAAGCATGATTATACCCAAAGAAAATGATGAAGATGATCAGAATCGTTGAATATTTTTTTACGAAAAAAAAAAGAGAGAGCTCTTGGTGTTATGTGATTCTACTATTTTATATTTTTCAACCAATGCTTACGTTGGTATTTGTAGTTAAAAATGAGTTAACATCTCATTTCTTACAAATCATGAGTTAATATACCAATCATAATTCATAAACAATGAGTAAATACCCATCATAAATTATGAGTTGAAACACCCAACATTATGATGTTTCAACTTTGCAGTTTCTTTATAATTATAATTTTGTAATAAATTTTAACGCCTAACTTTAAGTATTTATCGTTAAATAATTCACCTTAATTTTATTTTGAACATGATTTGGTTTGTTGTGATGCTCTCACATAGTAAATGCAGCTGTAATACATAACTTATGTAGTGAGAAAGTGAATTATATTTATTTTATCCAAAGTTAAAAAAACACAATTTTCCTATTTTGCTAAAATTACATTTTAATAATATTCTTTTCTAATAAAAAGATAACTAGATGAGGCAAGTGGTAGCACCACAATACTTGTAATCAAAATTTTTCTGTTTTTCTTTCTTATTAGATAATCACATTAATTTTTAATAATATTTTTAAAAATACAAAATATTTTTTTAAATTATGTTATTAAAGTAAAACTTTTATAATCAAAAAATAATTGAAATTGTGAGTTATAATAAATTTTTTTTTATAAATAATATATTTTCTAAAATGTTCGTTTTGAAACAAAATTTTCATTTTATTGATAATAAGCAATTTTTTAATCATATTACATATTAGAATATCGTTCTATTATTAACAATTTTCAATTATATTTTAATATTTTATTTATTTAACCAGTGTAATACACAAATTTACTAAAGTTATTATTTACTAAAAAATTCAAAAGAAGGATAAGTCACATAGCAAAAGGCTATGTTGAGTATTTAAGGTTGAGTTTAACAGGAAAGCCCTTCTCAAGAACTTTTCTTCTGAATGCCAAGGAGGAAACTTGCCAAAATTTAGTATAAAAAAGGCATGATTTTGAGAAGTTGATAATTCTAACGAGTCCTTATACTTGTAATCCTACTTAATATTATTGGAATACAACATGCTAAATAATTGCGGGTTAAGTTTGTTTTTGTACTTCGTTTGATGTTTTAATGTTTATGTTACCATCGGAGAGTACCCTTGACAAAATTATCATTTATGGATATCCCGTCTTTAATTTTAATCAAGACATGATTCATAGGGAGTTGATAGATTGATACTATTAACGTTTAATGATATTTTTGTATTTTGAATGATAAAAGTTCTAATATATTTTTCTTCCTTTTATGTATTACGCTAGTTAAAACATCTTTATCTAAATTGAAAAGAATGTTAATTCATAACTTGGTAACGTAGTTTACAAAGAAATTAAAAAAAATTGAAATAGAATTCAACAAAAGCTATGAAAGACCACTTAAATGTTAATAATATAATAACTTTACAAAAACCGATTTAAATCAACGAGGGTTGAGCATATTTTTGTAATTCTTTATCTTTGTACTTTTTAATAGTTATGTTAATATCGGATCGAGTTCTCTCCATCTGCATTTTGATTTAGACAGAATCTTTAAATAATATGAAGAATAAATTATAATAAATTGATCACTACGGTTAAATCATTCTCGATCACAATGATGTTTTTTATAGGTGATAAAGATTTTTTTAAGACAAACACACACACACATCCACTTATCTATTATTAAATTAACAACATTTGTTTTTAAAAAGCTTTGAAATTTCATTATTTGAAAATAACATTACAACATCTTGATACCATTAGACTAAATGTCTTTGATTAGATGATAAAATATCTTTTTCTCTTTCACAAATAATGTTAAATATTAAAAGGTAAGGGTTGGGATTGGGTTAAATAGTAAAGCTATTTGGAACTAAAGTAGCTAACCTTTAATTCCTTGAGGTTAATGTTTGAACCCCTCCTATAACGGATTTGTGTAGATTAGTAGTGATGTATACAAGAAAGTATATTACTTGGGAACGGAAAGATAAGATGAAACTTAGATATCCATATCTATTCGAGGATGACACTCTTGGATCTAACTCCAGCTGAATTTCGGGACGAATTCTCTCAACTGGGGGATACTGTGACATCCGTCACCACAAGGTCCGTCAATTAACGTGATTATCCGTTAACTTTTCTTTAATCATTCATTCCTCATCTTTATTTACTTTTTGTGTGGATATCCTACTTGCTTTAATATCTTTGTGCTTGTGTTTCCTTCGTGAACATATGCTATGCTTAAAACTTTTACAAACTTCATCATCCATTATCACTAAAAATATCATTTTTATATAATTTAGTGTCATTAATAAAACCATTTTTAAGTGCCAATTATCATTAATACATTTTTAACATCAATATAACAAACACCTTTAAAGTCGTTTTCAATCAAAACAAACTTTGGGAACTCGGGGGTTAAGTGCAGGGACTAAAATTGACATTTTGCGAACTTTGGCTGGGTATATATACTCCATTCCCAGCCATTTCTCATTCTTCATCCTTCTTCTTCTTCTTCATTCTTCTTCACCTTACATCTTCTTCCTTGCCCCAAAACCGCCCCGTTCCGTTTTGTTTTCGTCGTCTAGACTTCATCTACAACCTAGTCTACTCCATCCTTACAGGTAGAAGACCTTGGTTGTCCCTTTCTTGCTCGTTTTACTGTTGTCCATTTCTAGGGTTTCAGGTTCAACCCGAACACAAGAGGTCGTGTGGGTGCGTGTGATGTCTTTCTGCGTGTGCTTCTTGTTTGTGTATATTAGTAGAGTGTTTCTGAAAGTCCTTGTAGTGTAAAACCCGTGCACGGAGCAGCCGGAGGCTGCTCTGCACTTCTGCAGTCGCGAACCAGCAGTTCAGGTGACTGGGTCGATCATGCGACTGAGCCGTGCGACTGGGTGAGTCGTGCGACTGAGTCGGGCGACTGTGTGTATGCGTGCGGTTGAGTCATGCGGATGAGTGTTGCGTGCGATTGAGTCATGCGGACGAGCGATGCATGCGATTGAGTCAATGCGGATGAAGGAGGTGTGCGATTGAGTCAATGCGGATGAATGTGTGCGATTGTGCGTGTATCGCACGACTGAGTGCCAGTCGCACGAATGAAGGTTGATTTGTGCGTATGGAGGTTGAGTCGTGCGATTGGGTGCTGTGTGGTACGACTGAAAGCCATTCGTGCGAATGAAGGTTCAATCGTATGAATGAAGCTGATTCATACGATTGAAGGTTGATTCGTTCGAATGGAGTGTTGAGTCAAGCGTCTGGTCCTGTTGTGTGGCTGATGATGCTGTGTGTGTGAATTGCCTTCTTGAATGTCAGGTGATGATAAGGTAACATCAATACAAATGTCATTGCTCGACCACAAATATTAAAGTCAACGCTATCAAGGCCACAAATACTATTCCAAATCAAATCAACCTAACGTTTTACAATTATCAACGACTTATTTATGATTACTAATACTTAACAAGTACTTTCTCTTATAAAAATAGGAGCTTTACTTAAATATCATCAGCAATGGCAACGATGTCTAGTACTTGGATCTACATAAGATCTAATACGTGTGTCTGTTTGTGTGTGTGTGTTACCCACGACCAAACCGATACAACCCGAACCGACTAAACATTACTGTGTACTTTATACATATCATTAATGCTTAACGATAACTGTCAATAGGTGTTTGGCCGTTCATTGCATACAACTGTTGGGAACTTTGATCATTCATACTTACCACTTAACAAGTGAGTTTCGTGGCCCCTTTTTATGCTTATACTACTTTTCAAACATTTACAAACATGGGGGAAAAGTATGCTCACCCGTTTTCTATGTTGTACAACATACATACAATTTACATACTTGGAATCAACGTGCTACTGTTTTGTGAGTACTTATCTGATACATGCTTGAGTCTGCTGTGTGGTTCTTTCTTACAACCATTTAATTCCAGTGTGGAATCGACGGATAGGTATTCTTAGTACTACTTGGGTTGACACCCCCACCCTCGTTGTTGGTATACTAGTTAGTACCAACAGTCGACAGGAACGGGCCTTGGGTGAATATATTCCGACAAGATTCTTTGTGTACGTCGTTAGGTTTGGTTATGAAGCTCATGTCATGTGATTTTACTTACTTATAACTGTATTTACGGTATTCCACAACAACATTTATACAACATCAGTTACTGATTTACTTTTAAACCTGCGAGCTCCCCAATAATTTTGTTGACCATTTTGAGCATATCTTTTCAGGTGAACATGCTAATTGAAGATCTAGGTGTGATGCCTTAGTGGAGACCTTAGGATGCATTTTGGGACTAAACTTTGTCTTTTGAAAACATTGTTATTGTCTGCTTTAAACATTATACTTTTGTAACTTGTTCCCGGGTTGTGAAAATTGCATACAATGTTATCATCTTTGTTATGTGAATCCTTTATCATGTTTATGCTTATGGCTATGTTGTCGTGAATATTGACTAAACACGACACAAGTCCCCTTGTTGTCGGGTGTTGTCATGACACGCTTGTCATCATTTATTATATTGCATCTCTATTGCTTACCATGTGTTATGACGATCCCATCTCGTTACATCCCCGTGTTTCCGCTCTCAGCGGAGGTGTGACAGGCTGGTGTACCCGAGGAAATGTAGTTTAATTGCTGACTTTTGGGGGAAAGTGCAGATGTAAGTTTTGAAGTGGGAAGTTCTCGTAAGTTCATGTAAGATGACTGTTGAGGCTTAGAGGGTATGTTGGGCATGATGATGATGATGTTGCATGTTTATGCCTGATGTATGTTATGTATGTATGATGTTGCCCTGTAAGATGTTGATGACTGCGTATGTTATGTTCCTTGCTATGATGTATGTTTATCTTTCCTGTGGCTTTACGTGTTATGTTAATGAACGAAATGAAAGTAGTATGTAACGTAAAGCGAAAGATAATGAAAGAGGAACATGAAGTAAGAATGCATGCATTAATGAATGATGAAAGTAAAGAAAGTCTTGCAAGCCTTGTATGTCGGGACTCGCCATTAAAAGGTGTTAGCCCAACGGTGTGCGGGTTTGCTACCCTGGGAGGATGCACATCGGGGTCCTTCTTTGTGATTGACCATTTGTATAGCCCAATTGCTGCATACCCTAGGTACTGCGACTAGAGGAGCGATGCACCGTTTTAGCTGGTCTATGATAGGCCTAGGTCCAGTACCAAGAATAGCTGGGTATTGCATATATCAGTGGTACACCTAAACTCTACCCTAGGTAGTGTGACCAGAGGTGCGATGCACCGTTATAGCTGGTCTATGATAGACCTAGGTCCAGTACAAGAAATAGCTGGGTAAAGTTTAGGGTTGAAGGAAAGGAAAGAGGTAATGATGAAAGAATGAAAGCATAAAAGATTAAAGAAGATAATAATGATATTATCTATGTGTACATTTGATGTATGATCACATGAAAGTAAAGAACGGTTTTAACGAAGAAAAATTGTTTTATTATAAACTAGAACTCACTCAGGAACGCTGACTTTTGTCACACCCCAACCTTGACGGCGGAAACGTCGAGGAGTGAGAGTTAAGATCGTTCACAGCCACATAACGCTATTATTAAATCCAATAATATTATTCATAAGTTTCAAATGTAATATCACAAACATAAGTCTCAAATAAAGAAAACATAACAAGCTATTCTTTATTTAACTAGGTCCATTCCTAGGTGTGAACAACTTCAAAAGTGGCGATCAAGCTTGAGTATTTCCTGAAACATGTTAAAAATAAAAGGTCAACAATAATATTGGTGAGCATTCCATAGTTTTCAATACATAAGTATATAAAGATGGCAATTCAAGTCATAAGTTAGTGAATAAAGTGATTAGGGATGTTATGAACAATGCAACAATCAAACCTCGACAAAGTTTTACAAGTCTCAACGTTTACAAGATTATACGATCACTAAGTGTACTTGGATCAACCAAAGCAGGCTTGTCTGGCCCATAGATCTATGACTTCGCTGGGCTAGCAATAGTTAATGATTGTACATATAACGCCATAACATGGTAACCAGAGAGTTCAACTAACCACAACTTTACAAGATGAATTGCCATAGGTTTACAAGTCTCAAATAAGTTTACAAGTGCAATAGTATAAGTTAACATGTTTCACACCAAAGTGTGAAAATAAGAAAAAGGGGTATGAAAATACTCACATGATCAAATAAGTATAGAATGACGATTAAATAAGAAATGTAATAAGCAGTGATCCAATGTAGTTCTTCACAAGGCACCTAAAATTATATATATATTTACAACGTTAAAGTTTAATTGTAATAGTTTAGCAAATTAACGTGAACTAAAGTTCAATTTGATGTTTGGGGCTTTGTCAATTATATTTAACAAATGGATATCAATTATATTTTCTTGGGAACAATATATTTATATTTTATATAAAGATGTGAAATAAGAATAACATTTATAATAAAGTTTGTAATATTTATATAAAAATAAAGTCTCATAGCTAAATAAAATAAGCACATTTTAAACAATAATTATACTTGTTATTTGAACAAATAATGATTTAGTGAGTTATAACGATATTCAATAATTTAAATATTTATTTGAGCAAATAACTATTTAGTAATTAAACAATATTTTAAGTTTAACTTATGAGAAATAATCTAAATATATTATTTGAACAAATAATGATTTAATAAGTTAAACAATATTTAAAATCTATTTTACTAGAAATTGAACTAGTTATATCATTTGTTTAAAATAATTAATAATTATATTAAAATATTAAAATAAATTTCAAGAAAATTAGCTAGATGATTTTAAAAATATTTGAAGTTTGTAAAAGTTATTTTTATAATTACTATAAAATTTCCATAACTATTTTAAGGCCAAAAAGCCTTTTAAAAAAATGATTAGGCTGCCCGGGTTCGAACCCGGGACCTCATGGATGTGGGGAGAAGCCTTAACCAGTGAACCAGGGGGCAGTTGCCGTGCTAACTTCCGGTTTCAAAACTTTAAAAACACAACACCCAGAAAAACCTCCATTCTAGGAACCCTAGAATGTTCTTGGATCAAATTGAAGGTCAATTCATTGTTGTTAAAGCCAATGATCAGGGGGCTTTCACTCCCCATGTAAAGTCGAGTATGTAGGTGCTTTTAATTACCCGGTATTGAAGTGTAGACCACAAGAACAGATGATGAACAGGTCGCGACCCAAGTATTGTTTGATTGATGCTCAAATGATGATTATAAACAAACTAATTGCACAGGAGGCTTCTAATTGTATTAGATATGGAAAGCCCTCTGTCAATTTCTGTTTATGATGCTTGGACAATGGGTTTTGATTGAGTTGCAGGTTCGTGATGACAAGTGAATCGAATGAAAGGTTCTAGTATGCTTTAGGTGGAATTGAGTTCGGCGGAAGTTTAGGATCAGTTTAACGTTCGATTAGGATCCATTTATTTTGGTTATTATTGAGTTTAAATGATTGAACGGCCCGAATATTAAAGGTATCGGTTATGTAATCGGTTGAGCTTAGTAACCGGCGTTTAAATGTAATTATTTGATGTATACCGGTTCGAAACATGTGTTAGAACGGTTTGGGGATGGTTTTGGATCTGGTAAGCGCCGGGTTTTGATGGTTTTGGGTGGTCGGAGAGCCGCTGGAGGTTGGCCGGACAGTTGGCCGGAAAAACGAGGTTAAAGGGTGGTTTTAAAAAATGTTACACTATGACCCCTTGAAGTTTGTTTTGTTATTATCTTATGCACAAACTTTAGTGTTAAAGTTTCTAGATTAACAAAATGGCCCCTAAATTTAATCAAACTTTAAGTTTTATATACTTTAACTTTCCAACTGGTAAAATTTATTATTATTATTATTATTATTATTATTATTATTAATTATATAACAATTATCATTATAATCTTTCAAGTTTAAGGATTAGAAGTCAAATTAAAATAATGAGCATAAGTAACCCACGAGTTTCATATTAGGCAACAATAGTCCTTACAAGATTAAACGACATTAACTTTTAATTAACGTAAAAATACAGGATGTTACAACTTTTATGTGTTTTCAGTTGGCTGGTAATGATTGCTGAGGATGGCACGAGGTGGCTACTCAGCTCTTTTAGGATGGCATCCATTTATTTAATGCTTTTGTGATGTAATGCAACAATGTATTTTGTAACTGATTAATAATGTATTATTTGCAAAAGCTATTATATTGACATGGAGTGTTCTGTTTAAATGTTCTGCTGCAACGTTTTTATGCAATATGATGAAAATATATGTTTTATGTGCAATGATTTACCAGCTGTAAGCGTCCTGGGAACGAGACCTTACAGATTGTTGCAAGAAAGGCTAGCAATAGATGAGTTGTAATCATACCCTTACCAAAATTGTTAAAATCTATTAAAATAAAAAGATAAGACTTTCTTCATATACATAAAATAATACAATACAATATAATACAATAAGTACACAATTTCTTCATATACATAAAATAATACAATACAATACAACAGTGTTACGTGCATGTTACAACAATGTTACGTGTATGTAACGACAGTGTTACGTGTATGTAACAACTGTGTTACGTATATGTAACAACAATACTAAGTATTCATTTGTTTGGTCGTCATCTTCATAACTATCAAACTTACATATACGTACGTCACGAGTGGGTACATATATGTATCTATCTGGAAATCCATTTTCCATCTAGTTCATCACAATATTTATTAGGATTACGTATACATAATAGAGTTCATCATCATCATCTTCTTCATCTTGAAGTTCATTTCCATCCATATGTAACCCTAGTCGCCACCCGCTTTCAAGATACATCATCATCTTCTTCTTCTTGATTGTTTGTTTTGAACGATTAACAAGTTTATTCAAACTATTACTGGTGTTGTTGTGGTTTTTAAAGGCGATTTTGGTGTTCAAAGGTGATGTTCAAAGTAGAACAACCATTTTCGAAAGAAAGTGGGTGGTGTCGACGGTGTTCAAAGGCGGTTGGGAGTGGTAGACGACGAGATATGGGCTAGTATGGTGGCGTATGAAGATGGTAAAGAGTGGTGGCATGTGATGGCAATGGTGATATGAGATGGTGGTGATGATATGTTGATGGTGACGATGGTAGTGTTCTAATTAAAATCATGGTGGTAGAATTTTTTGAAGATGATATAAATATAAATTCAAAAATTCAATTATGGAGATAATAAATGAATTCTAAAGAATAAATAATTACAAAAATTAAAGGGGTTTCAATTTCCTTACTAGCCTTTTAAATAAAAAATAAAAAATTTTAAAAAGAAAATTTTTGATTGGTTGAAAATGGTTTTCATGGTTTTCAATTATAAAGGTTGTTTTCATTTGATCCCTCATCTATATACACACACACATATATATATACATATATATATATATATATATATATATATATATAGATATATACATATGTGTATATATATATATGTGTGTGTGTTCATATCATATATATATATATATATATAGATATATAGGGGATGGTTCAAATGAGAACCACCTTTTTTGCGAGAACTCTAGGAACCAATCTCAGTCACTCATTTTTTATCACATGCAAATAACATACCATTTCCCTCTTTTTTTAAAATGTTCATAATTTTTTTCAAAAAAAAATCACCATAAAATTTAGTATTTTTTAATTTTTCCAACGCCTACCATATTGATATACTTTTCTAAAAAAATCATACATCCATTGTTTACATATGTGTAAATCTAGTTATAAACATGTGTAGTACTGGATTTCCACATGTGTAAATCCGATATTACACATGTGTATAACGAATTTCGTTAAAGAAACGAGAATTTTTTTTATTTTTTATAAATTTTTTTATGAAAGAGGGAAAGTAGGGGAACACTTTTGTGTTTTTATTTTTTTTATTTTTATGTTATTTTTTATTTATAAATTTTTTTAAATATGATTTTGTTAATTACAATTTTGCCATTGAAACTAGTGGTTGAGATTGGGTTCTAGAGTTCTTATAAAAAACGAGTTTATATATATATATACATATATACATATATACATATATATACACATACACACACACACACAAATACATACATATATATATACCCATATATATTTACACACACACACCACACACACTCACACACACACACACACACACACACACACATATATATATATATATATATATATATATATATATATATATAGAAGGGATCAAATAAAAACCACCTTTATAAATGAAAATCATAAAAACCACTCTCATCCAATCATATTTTTTCCTTTTAAAGTGTTTCTTTTTTATTAAAAAAGGCTAATAAAGTAATTTGACACCTTTTTAGTTTTGGTAATTATTTATTTGTTTGAATTCCTTTATTAGCTCCATAATTAAATTTTTTTTATCTTTCTCTCACCTCTTAGGAATTCAAACATCGTAATTTTAATTAGGGTCTTCTACCAGCATCACAATCAACATACCATCACTGCCATCTCATACCACCATCGACATCGTGTACGACCATGTATTCCATCTTTGTGCGGCACCCTATAAACCTTTATGTTGTCGTGTATCGGTCACAACAGCGTTCGAACACCATTGACACTACCCCTTTTCTTCCATCAATGGTTCATGTACTTTGAACATCACCTTCAAACACCATCACTTGCCTTTGAACAACACCAGAACCACAATTACTAGTTTGATTAAACCTACAAATCATTCATGAAAGCAACAATCGAAAGGAATATGATAAACATGTGCCATGTAAGTTATGTTACATACATGTATCTTGGAAGATGATGGAGAGCAAAAACAGAGAGCATGGGTAAGAACTTGAAGAATTTATTCGACTTATGTATATGTAAACACATATGAGATCTTAATTCTTCTTCTTGGTCTTTACATTCTTAGTTCTTAGATAGATGCAACTCATACGTATACGTAAGCAACATATTTTCACTGTTATTACATATGATATCTTAATTGTTTTTCCTGGTCTTTTCAAATTGTGTTTACATATATGTAACACAATGATTTATATACATATCACGTTATTACATATACATAACAAGATGTTACATATGAAATTTGATTGTTGTTTACCATGGTTACGTATATGTAACTCAGTTTATGCTAATTTGGTTATGTTATTACGCTTTCAATCATCTAATATACATTGATACATATACGTAATGTAGTGTTACATTTAGTTATTTCAATCAAAATTATCGTTCTAGTGATATATATATATATAATATATATATATATATTATATATATATATATATATTGATTGTTACATATATGTAAAGAATATATGTAGCAAGATCTATTAACGTAGTTTAAATGCTTATAAGATTTGAGATTTGATTTGGTGAACATAAAGATTGATTAGGTTACGTATACTATCATAGTATTTCATATACATAACAAACTGATACATATACGTAACATATATAACGTTACCTATTGAAACTATCAGTCTTTTTCCTGTTATAAAAATAAAAAATCAGTTTAGTATTATTTTTATAAATAGTTAGTGTGATGAATAACGTACATAAGAGAAAAAAGAGTAATTTTAGAAAATTTTGTTTGATAGTGGTTATTCCATATTAAAACAATATGGTTTTCCTATTTTACCCTTAATGATTAATAATGTATCATTAATTATTCATTTAATTACAATAATGCCACTAATTAATCTAAACCATTCATCAATTAAATCAAAGGTTATAAAGTGGTTTTACAGTTTTCAATTATAATGTGTTTTTCATTAGAACCCTCCCATATATATATACATACATATATATATATATATATATATAATATATATATATATATATATATATATATATATAATTGAGCAAAGATCCTTTTTGTAATTTAATATCAGTTTTTGTTTTTGCTTTTTTTGCCTTTCCATATGATCGCTTTCATACTTTCTAATCGACATTACACTTATATTTGATATAGGCAAATACAAACTTCTACTAAACAAGTAATATTATAATATATACACTTAACAAATGAGTGCATACTAATTCACTAAACACGTGATTAAATACTATATGACTTATAAGTTAAAATTAAAACCCGTACTAACTAGAGAATTAGACCAATAGAGTCTAATAGTAGTACAGTATGATCTAATAACACAAAGCAAAATTAAAACTCAAAAATTTATACATAGAATTTGTAGAAAAAAACTAATATTCAAAACTAGATTAAGAGAACACTCACAATTCTATGTTTGAAATTGCTGCTTAACAGGACAAGTCACATGTGTGTGTGTTTTTAAAAAAATAATTGTATAATATCTTGAGAGGAAAAGGGTAAATTTTTATTGAATCGAAGGTCCAACTAAATTAACAAAGTGTCTAGACAAGTCAAAAATTTTAAATATATAAACATAATATATAAAATTTGAAGGACCATTAAAATTGTGGATCCAAAGCTCTAGCTTTACTAGCTTTAGGCTTAAGCTAGCCATGAGTGTATGTGGTGTCTAAAGCTTAGGCTTGAGCTCGTTTAGTAGACGAGCCACAATATGAACTCGAGCTTGTTTATGCACAGTTCGAATTAGCTTTTTTTGAGCTGATTCTGAGTAACTTGCGATTGAGTTGACTTGACTTTTTTACACCCCGTGTCCGAAAGTCCGAAGTATAATACTACAATTCACACAAACCCTAAAAATGGCAGCCCTTATATTCTTCAATCAAACCACGTCAAGATTGTGACTTTCTACATAGACATTCTTTTCTCGTAGCTTATGCTTTCCTTAAACATGTATCTCCGTAGGCCATAAGTTACAATGGGTAGGCCATAGCTTATGCCTTCCTTTAATTTCAACTTCATTTTCAATCCTTATTCAACCTATACTCTTCCAACCTTCAAATCCAAATAGCATCCTTTAGGTTCCAGTTATCCGCGTTTCAAACATGCAATAAAATCATGGTGTTCGATATAAAAAACAAACGAAAAACGAGGTCTTAAGCGTTCAGATTACGTATAATATATTAAGATACCAACACATCACGTCTGTTGTTTACCGTCATATGGATACACATCTCATTTTAGTAAAACGTAAATATATTTTTGTTTGATCCATTTTGTAATTTAACTCCAACATAAGGTAACGTTGCTAGTTGGATACTTAATATTCGTATTTATTCAGTTTTGTTATTTGAAGCAAAGGTATAACAGTAATAAAAAAACAACCCTAGATATGACTAACATCCATCACAGCGACGTTCGTGTTACCTTTTGGTGAACAACGAGAACGAAGACGACAATACATACACTTAAAAGATTAAAACCATAATATACGAAGATATCAATCTAACTATCTTTATTCTAAACCGGCTATATGCAATTATGCATATACCCAAATACATATAAATTATATTTTCACGTAAAAATGTAAGTATATAAACGATATCTTTTTTGGAAAATAATAACTACGTGGGTATCACCATCAATTTGACAAGATTTGGGACCATCTGTAGAGGAACACATATCCTTCTTACATATCTTAATCCAACGAAAAAAACTACCTAAGAGAAAGGGAAATTTTAATATGTATTATAAAGTTAATTATGTAAATGGTACATATGTTTTGATGAAAATAATATATTTGAATACAAACATTTTCGAGTAAAAAGTTAGTGTTTTATGGTTTTAATTTTGTAATAAGTTTGGGTATCAAGCTATAATTAGTTAATTTTTCGAGTTAAATTAATAGAAAAAAATTAATATTCTCTTATGATTAGGGGTGTTCAATGAATCGATTTTCAAATTATAACATGAGATGTTAGTATTTGTAATTATGTGTGCATAGTTAGATAAACTAGATAATAACACAATCATTAATAAATACAACCACGGTAACAATAATAGATCTATTGGTTTGACAAATTACCCATTTGTTTATTCGCGTGGTGATTGAAACAATAAGTCTTGACATTAGCATGTGAATTAAATTGTTTTCAATCATTTTAATCAACCTATATATGTATTCAAACTTGTATTTACTAATCGGTTAATTTGTTAGCTGACTCGTTATCTTTTTCACATGATTTCAGGAATGCAAATTAGTGGACTTTTATATGCACACTAGGACTTGAACTTAGTCAAAATTAAAAACAATATCATTATGTTTACTTGAAATTTTATTTGATTGTAATGTATTGTTTGATTAGTATTATTTAATGAAAATAACATTTAATATTATTTAATTTCATATGCTACCTAGCCCCCTGCTCACACCTTTATCACTGGCGACCTCCATCACAACCCACATGCCACCGACGACCGAAATAGACGGAGGGGATTAACTAGGGTTTCCTATATTAATCGACCTTAAATACCACCAGTGTGTTTGGGGCACACTGTTATAAATAATAAAAGAACTCTATAGTTAAATGTGCTTAAGTGAGAGTAGTATCATGAGTGACCTCTTAAAAAGTCTCTATCTTGGCAACCAAAAACAAATTTATGAGTCTTTATGTGGTTAAAGCGAACAATATTGGTGATAGGAGTGACGGTTGGTTTTGATGCTTAAATACTAAATTTTGTCACGAGCTCTTTGGTGTACTTGAATTGGGAAATGACGATAACATTACCTATTTTCGTGATATCCGTACCTAAAAATGAGTTTCTCTATTGAACTCATTTCTAATTTAGAGCCATTGCTATGTTGATAGAGAAAACAATATTGTTATCTATGTAAATTTGAACCAGCAAACCTCTTAAAGTTAAGAATTTTACAATTCCATCTTTTTTGAAAATAGAGTTTTGTTAATCCTCTTGTAAACTTATTGAAGTTAGGAAATTTAAAAGAGTTTCATACCAAGCCTTTAGTGTCTACTTCAGACCATATATGACTTTGTCAAGTTTAAATACATACCTCTTATGATCAAAATCCTCAAAACTTAGAGGCTGCGCAACATAGACCTCCTATTTTAACTTATACAAGAATGTACTCTAGGCATCCATTTAAGAAACCATGAGAAATGACAAAATCCTAAAAAGACCCTAATAGCTTCGTCAGAAGAGGAGCAAAAGTCTTATCATAATCTATGGCCTTCTTTTAAGCCGGTGTTTAAACACTCATATAAAAAGACAAGAGAGAAATTATATTTTTAGGGGCGCAAAATATATAAATATAGGGGATACGTTCAATTGAAAACAAAAAAAATATGAAAAAACCGTGAGAATCATTTTGAATCAATCATTTTTTTTCTCATTTTTATTTTTTAATAATTAAAAAGAGTAGTATAGTACTTTAATAAATCATATTTTATGTTAGTGGGGTAATTAGTGGTTAGCAAATAACCGCAACAGCTTCTAAAGTCACAAATGATCAGAATCAAAATTTTATTGGCTAATTTACCAAATACATATTGTTAGATTAAGTATTCTAGTCCATTATTATAAGTTAATTTGACACAAACCTACATTATCAAACACAAGCAATTGCAATAAACTAATGGAACATAGATTAACTCAAGACTCATATGATGATATTGAACATTAACTAATACACAAAAATCTCTCAAGCTTCCCCCAGAACGAAGAACTATATCGCAACATTAATTGACGGTTTCACACACTACCACTTTATGTCTTTACATACTCATGAGTTAAAGAAATTTTTGGTCTGACATTTTTACAATCCTGTACACTACCACTATAAGAAGACTCTATGACAAAAAAGCATAACTGTTGTTAAAGCATCATGGGCACTTATCAAAGGATTTGTGTGCTTTCCATATTCAATCATTTGATAAGAGGTCAGAGGATCTTCTTCATTTCAAACTTTTTCTTTTTATTTGTTTTGCATCCAATTAGTTCTTTAATCCCTTTTATCCCAATAATGTAGAACATTAAAATAAAAAAGGAGTTCGGTGATCGATCAATGAACATATATATTCTAGTCATGTTTCTTCAATTATAATGATTTTATATCATCCACTTGAACTTGTAATATATCTTTCTTTCAACTATACATATAGTGGCACCATTAAGCATTGGTTAACATAGAGTTAACCCACAATGCCTCCCCAACAAACACTCCCACTTATAAACTTTAACTCTCAAACTCTCAACACTACTAATAACGCATGGTTAACGACATCTCATGTTGTTAGGCGAGCTCTTGAAGACTACGGTTGTTTTGTCGTATTGACAGACAAGATACCTTTGGATCTACGTGACACCATGTTTGATCTCGCAAAAGATTTGTTCCGTCTTCCCATGGAAACAAAGGTTAAGAACTCTTCACCGATCCTTGGTTTCGGATACGGGAATTACTCCTCCTTGCCTCTTTACGAATGCTTTGGTATCGAGAATGGGGCTACGATGGATGCTACTCGGAGTTTCACTGATCTCCTCTTTCCTTCTGGGAACGATGATTTCTGGTAAACATAAGTCATACATCATCTGCTGCAGAAAATTGGGTTAAAATAATATTGTGGTAAAATAAAGAGGTAAAACGTGCTGTAGGTGTCACGATTGTTAGTTAACAGTTAAATTTTAATAATAATAGTTAAGGGAAAACTTTACAAAATATTAAGTAAGTTTTAACAATGTTTTAAATAGGTCATTTATATTTTTTATTTGTTTCAATCGGTTTGCTAAAGTTTTAAAAGTGTTCAACTTTGGTCACAAATATTTTTATTTGTTACAATCAGGTCATTAAAATTTTAGAAGTGTTATAATTTGGTCGTTTATATTTTTTTATTGATTTTTTTACATAATTCATAAATTTTATAAAATAATTCAATTTTCTAAAAATAATGTTAAATTTTTAAAAATATTTTGCAATTTATGAATGATCTATTTAGAACAATCCGAAACTTTATTGATCTCATCGAGACAAAAATTTTACGAGTGATCTGACTGAAACAAAAAAACTTTATTAGTTACCTAACTAAAACAATTCTGAAAATTTATTACTATTTTACAAAGTTTTATGATTTTGACGAGAACATTAGTACGTAACAACCACTACTAGAAAACTAGGTCTTTTAATAGGCCGGTATTCCAAACATGTGTAATCTAATAATTTCTGTAAAATTTTAATAACTTATGTAAAAAAAATCCGGATATTCGAGATGTTTTAAAAATATTTGAAAATATTCGAAATTATAATTAATATTTAGTATTTAATACTTCTATAAAAATATTTCAGATAATTTGGATATCCAAATATCCTAAATGTTTCTAAAATACTATCTAAATGCGAAAATTTTGGTGGTTATTTTGTGTTCAGATTTTTAGATTCAGTATTGGATTCAGATATTTATGCACACCCTAGACTCATGCTTAATAATGCAAATATTTTTTTATTACCGGCCAATCTTTGTTACTGATTAAGTTGTTTGACTGATAATAGCAAAATCTCATTCGAGTACATGAAACTAGTATCTGAAATCCACAATTGTGTGATGAGAATGGTGTTTGATAGTTATGGGATCGAAGACAAGCAGTTTAATAATTCACAATTTTATCTATCAAGATTTATGAAGTATCGGCCCCCCGTTCATCAAGGTGAAAACCCAATAGCTATTCCTCCTCACTCGGACAAAAGTTTCTTGGGTGTTTTAGATGACAATGGTGTCAAAGGGTTTGAGGTCAAGATGAAAAATGGAGAGTGGATCAAACACGAGTCGTCCCCTTCAACCTTCGTAGTTGTAGCCGGAGAACCCCTTATGGTAATATCTAGATCGATTGGTTTTAGTGTTATCATGTCATTTTATTTTCTTTTATAGGTAACCATGACTAAAGAACTTATTGGATCTTGTCAATACACTACTAACCAATATGATCAATTAGCCCTTACGGCGAACTTATAAGTCCCACGGGGGTCACCCGCGCACACCCTTGAGATTTTTGTTCTTTTAGTATATAGTTAAACTCGATTTTGCTCCATGTGGTTTGATAAAAATAACAATATTTTTTAGAAGTTTAAAAACATCAGTTTCAGTCCAAAAATTTTACATCTACTTTAATTTCAGTTCAAAAGTTTTATATATTTGGACTAAAACTGAAACAAATGATAACAATTTTAAGCCAAAATTGAAACACTTGAAGAAAATTTTGGAGGTTAACTGGTTTTTTTAATTATTATGTAAAACTAAATTTAACTCTTTAATATATGTATGTTCAATCTAGAGTGGCCCTTAAGAAACTTTAACACTAACTTCATTATATTTTAATAAAGACCCCATGACGCTTTTACACCAGCCCTTAAAAAACTAACACCAACCCCTTTAAGATAAGTTGACACCGACTCTAAAAAAACAATTTTTATTTTCAATATTCTACAAATATAAACCTATTGTAAAATAATTGATACATATTATAACATTTTTTATTAACTCAAATACCCAATAGTTATTTAAACAATTTAGCACATTGCTCGTTAATACTTATAAACTCAATTACTCACGTACGCAACCAATTAAACGGCTTATGTTCATTATTTCATTAGCACAACCATTAAACAATTAACATAATGAAACCTTGAATGGAGGATTCTTTGATATAAATCTGCCAGAGCCACCACCATTGATCGCCCCTTTGTTCACGGTTACAAGTCCTTTTGTTTCAAATCCGATTCTAAACAATCACAAAATCCTTAATTTCGGAACATGTTTTTATTTTATCTCTAGATTTTAACTTTATTATCTTTTATTTATCATGCGTTTAATTGCTTGAATGCATGACTATTTGATGAAAATTATGTTATCTGGCCTAACTCGTACAAAAACAAATTAATATTTAACAATAGATAACTTACACCATGAAAAACACTATGGGTGTGCCACAAAGTTAAATTATATCATGTGCTACCCAGCTGACGTTTAAGAGGTTATGATCATATGCTGAAAATAATAGTAGCAAATTTCAAATCGAAAACTCCTAAAGGAATATCTGATGCTTACTATCACACCACCTCTTGAAGATTGCCATGGTGAAAACTAAATATGATCATGTCTATAGGCATGGAGTAATGGGAGGATATACGCGCCCCTACATCAAGTGGCGATGAGAACATCAGATAAAGAAGTGGTCAGATATTCAACAGGGCTATTTTCGTTCACGAGGGAGATGGTGGAAGTTCCGAAGAAATTAGTCGATGAAGAACACTCTTTGCGATTTAGGCCTTTCAATAACATGGATTTCTTAGAGTACGTTACCACGGAGGAGGGGAAGACATCCAAATGCGCAATTGAATCCTACTGCGGCGTCAACACCTCCGGCACCTCTAATAGTTGATTGTGTATGCCGGTTATGATTGAACCTGTTGTTTGTGTTGCAAGTGCCCATAGACGTAGGTTTGTTGGTATGTAATATGCATGTTGTGTGAATATGTGATTTCATTATCGTTGATGAAAGATTAAATTATTCAAATAATAATAAAAATAAAGTTATTTAATACACATAAACATATGTGATTTAATCTCAATTTCTTCTTAAATAATTTACATCGAGATATTAATGCATAGATTTTTCCCTGAAAAATTATGTGTTAGAAGGTGATCGCATGCATGATTTTGATCCAGGTTTGTGTGAGAATTAGAAATGGGGGTGTTGATGAGGGTGGTACAAAGAAAGAGACGGGGTGTTGATGGTTGTTGAGGTTGTTGAGGGTGGGTCGAATCACCCACATCGATGGTTGAACAAAGATGGCAGGGGTTTGTATGTGTTGGTTAGGTTCAGTTTTTCCCTTAAACGGAAACTAAGAAACAATATTTCATTTTTCTTAAGGTTTGAAACAGTTTGGTTTCGGATTTTTGTATTCTAATTTTCGGTTTACACTTTCGTTTTTTTTAGGTTTTATCACTTGAGATTTAGATTTTTTGAGAAAAAAAATCATAATAAACTTGGGTTTGAAACTTTTGAAGTGCATCATTTCGTAACTCAGAAGAATTAATCTATGTATCCTATAAATTGCATGATATTTAAATAAATTACAATTCATAATATTCAATAACAAACAATTAAGTAAAAATAATTAAAACTTTAACTCATAATAAGATTTAATTTTTTTAATATTAAAAGAAAATAGTTATATTTTTAAAATCTCAAGAACAAAAGTAAATTATATATAATAAAAATTATGAAGTGGTTTGTGTTTATGAGTTGTACTTTACCGGGTTGTATTTATTTTTGTTTATGAGTGATAAAAACTTCTTTTATAACTAAACCCTTATAATTATTCAATTTCAACTTTGCTTGTATATAATTTTCATCTTATATAAATTTTCATTTTATGTTTCGGTTTAAATTTTATGATTTAACATGATGCAACGTGTGTGTGTGGTTTAACGTTTTTACACCTATTTTTTCATTTTATTATGTTTCGGTTTAATTTTTACAATTTTACGATTTGGTTTAAATTTTATGATTTAACATTACTGTATACTTTTAATTGTCAAACACAATGATAAAATAACAATAAATTTATATTATATATCTAAAAAAAACAAGCACACAAATATCACGAAATAATCTAAAACGTAAAACACGGTGGTTAATAAATATAACAAATAGTAAATAATATCTGACACAATTGCCTGATATATGACACAATGATCTAACGTATTTAAAAAAAGGAGAAAGAAGATAGGTAAAATAATCAATATACAACTACTTAATAGAATAAATTAACGGTCGTTACACCTAGAGACGAAACGTATAACATTTATTCAAACCTCAAGAATAAACATGTAATTTTTTAATCATAGGGACGAAAGGCAAAATTTGAGCAAACATCAGGACAATCCGTGTAATTTCCTGTAATTATAATAAATAAACCTAGTGACAAGATAAATGTATAGAACAAAATGAACAGAAGACAAAATATTATACATCAGTATCATTATTTAAAATAAAAAAAATCATCTACGACATGAAGCAAAAACCAAATTTGGACGTTTTAAATATTAAACGGTTCAATTATTATATTTGAACGATTACTCAATGATCTCACCTTGAAATAGACAAACGTCAATCATTACTTTTAGGAATACTTGTTATTCAATATTATAACCATCCAATACAAAAGAATCAAAAGGGGTTGGAAAGGTACCCCTTGGATTTTCGACTGCATGCTCTTTATACATTAAATCCAAGATATCCTTCTTATATTTTTGATATATATAGTGCAGGATTATGCTGATTTGATTAATTGGAGGTTTGTTGCAAAGTGAAGTGAAGGAGAATGGTCTAAATAAAAGTAATTCATGATTTTTATTTATAAACTCTATATCCTGATCATTAACTAAGTGTTTTGAGTGTTAACTAGCCTAAAGCACCAACTTCGGTAAGATTTTGATTTTACGGCTATAATTTACCTATCTGTGACTGCTAAAAATTTGCATTTTGTACTTGTTATTAGCATTTTGTACTTGTTATTCGCATTTTGTACTTGTTATTAGCATTTTATACTTGTTAATTTGTATAATAATTAGGAAATTAACATTTTATATTTGTTTATTTGTATAATAACCAAGAAATTAGGATTATACTTGTTTATTCATATAATTTTAGTTTTTTTAATTTCAGTTATATGATAAATTCTCACTTGTGGCATTCTGGTATTTGTCAATAAAATGGGACTAAAGCGTTATAATTAAATTATTGAATTCGGGCTAAAATGCAAACATAAAGTTTGTTGGTGAACGTCTATACAAAGGGAATAGAGGGACACATGTAGTGCCACTCTTGAGAATGCGTAAAAATTTTTGGGTCCCAAACGAGTACAAAAACAGGTTTTTATTATATAAAATCAGTAACTAAGTATGAAAAATATCTGTAACATAACAATAATTATTTTACCCATAAAATAAAGTATTATAGCAAAATACTTTAGTTTACTTGCTTAAATGAATCGAGTCTTTTCTTGGAATGAGATTAGATTGGGTAAATGATAGTGTTAATGAGCCCTAATGTTCGATAGGTTAAAATAATTATATTATTACTGGATTCATTAATGGGTTTGTTGATGACCTATAAATTTTCTCTTTTCTAAATATGCATATATAAAGTAAATTAAATTAAAAATTCTAGGCTACTAAAAGCACTAGGCCTTGAACGATCGCCCACCCTACCTACTCATGCATGGCCGTTCTGACGAAACAAATCTTTGCCAAACCAAACTTAATAATACTCATAAACACAAACTCTTGACCTTGAAACAATTTATTGGTTGAGATAAACTCAAAAAAATAAAATTTAGGAGTGTGAGTGTTATAGAGGGAAAACACAAATCAAATTAGTAAAAAATCAATGAGTTAAAAGGGTACATTATATATTATATAATACTGATTAGTTGGAGTAAATTTGAAACTTGTGAATTCTTTGTTGAAAAATGTGTAATGTTCCAAGTTGTTTCATGATAGAGAACATATTTGGATAGTTTTAAACAGAGTTTTAATACCGGATCAGACCATCCAATCTGACGGAAATCAGAAGGCTAGCCGAACCGGTTCGCGTCAGTTCATTTTCGAGGGGTTCGACCAGTCGGTTCGTTCTGAATTGATGGTCGGACCAGGAACTGGACAAGTGATAGGACCAAATTTTGATTTTTTTTTATAATTTTTTTGGATTTTCATGAGTAAAAACGGAGTGTTGAACAATAAATTAATGTGTTGGACCTAAGATTATTATTAAGTTATATATATAACCGTAAAATACACACATAAATTACTTATATTGAAATATATATATATATATATATAGGATTAGGATCATCACAGAACCACTTTATTTTCAGAACCATAGAACCATTGATTTACATAAACGTAAATTAAGTCTGATGTTACTTGTGTTGTTTTACATATGTGTATATCAAACATGAACAATAAACTATGTAAAACAACTAAATATCACCAGTTTTAACTTGCATATATGTAAATCAGTGGTTCGTGATTTACATTTATGTAAACCAATGGTTATTTTGGTTTCGAAAATAAAAATTGGTTTTGTAATGATCCTGACTCTATATATATATATATAACTATATATATATAATATTCTATATATAGTTATGATGTTATCCGGTTTTTGAATCCGGTCTGACCGGTTCGAACACCGGACTAGTAAGACGCCTGGTTCGGTTTTGAAAATATTAATGGTTTTAGATGTATTTAAAGTGGTTTAAGATTATACTTTATAGTGTCCGAAATTTATTGGTTTAAGTGCATGCAATTATGACACTCAGTTTTATAAATTAACATCCAGATGCTGATTATCTAATAGGTCGTCAATGGCTCATAGTTATCAATAATCTTGAAGCGTCTTAGATGGATTTGAGTCCAGTACGAGATTTTCTCGAACGAAGAATACACACAAAGTGAAATGTTATCAAATGTTTATCGAAGTTTTGAGTTATCAGTTTATTCTTGTCGAGAATAACATTTGAACTCAAATACCAGATAAATGGAAACAAAAGACGGAGTTGTGTTCAATGGTAAAGTCAAATGGAGTTAAATGAGAAAAGTTAGAATTTTCACCCGTCGTGCAATGCGCGGCGTTGTATACAGTGTATAAACTATGGACCACAATCGACCCAAATAATTCCGAACTAAATTTACATCGAAACGTAAAGTAACTCGAATTTATACCGTTGAATAAAAACATATTATATTTGATTTGACTTTTTTCCAAAACAAATTTACGTGAAAATCTAGTCTCAAAACGTACGTAAAAAGCACGTGCAACGACATTGTATGCTTCATGTTACAATTGTTCCCACTCGTTTTCAAATTAAATTAACATCGAAATGTAAAGTACGTAACTCAGATTTATACCGTTGAAAGAAAACTTATAATAATTGAACGTACATGTTTCCAAACAAAACTTACATTGAAAAGTAGATAACTCAAAGTCAAAATATAAATTAAGTCAATTTTTTTTATATTTAACTGTACTTGAGTTCCAAAGAAAAAGTACGTCAAAATATAGAGAGGCTCGAAGTATGCCGGCACGTATAAAAAAACACGAATGTAAAAAAATAGTTTTTTAAGTAAAAGATATACATGAGTAAACATAGAACTTTAAAACCTTAAATTGATCAAAGTTATATTTAATAGGATTTTAATATTAGGGATGAAAATGCAAAAGTTGAAACTTGAACTGGGAGAAAGGGCCGGTGACAAAGAAATGTAAAAATAATAAAAACAAAGAAAAAGAAACTTGAGTGGTGTAAGAATCGATCTTGTTGCCTTCAATATTTGATAGTCAAGAGATCAAACCAACTCTACAAAAACTTATCGTTGCATATCTAGATTAAAAAGAATATATATGTAGTGATCTGGTGGTTGATACCATGTGCTTAAGGCCACGGGTATTTGAAAATAAGTTATACTAAATAGTTTTAAGAGACTTAAAAAGTGACAGGTGACAATCTTACATTCTTACTTGCTCTTTTGTTAAGTAGTAATAAAAAATAGAATAACAGTTAATTAATTTTATAGTAATTGTAATTTTACCTACTAGTAGGCCACGTGATCTGACAAGTGTATGTGATATTGTTATATTGGCAACCAACTTTGGTACCTGAGAGAAACACTCATTGACTATGGTGTCAACCCCCATTTGTTGTTGTGTAGGTCTCACTTACTTTACCTTTAATCATACGACAGATTTAGACAGTAAAATTTTTTAAAGATCGGTTTTCTAGTCTTAATATTAAAACTTTATGGTACGGTTTGGTTTGCGTCGTGTCGTGTCGGCTGGTCGGGTTGAATCACGTAATAAGATGATAAAAAATAAAATTAAAGCAAATAGTTTGATCATTAATAAACTAACATGGTTTGGTTTCCAAACATATTGGAATTGATTTAATATATCTTTTATTAATATTAGGCTAGTATGTTTTTTAGATAATATGTGTTTTCTTTTCTTTAGCCTTCTTGTTTGGTTGTAATTGGTATTTATATATCATCCTTCTTATTGAATGTATCATCTTTTGATACCAAAACTTAAATGGTATCAGAGCCATACCACAACCCTACAACTAAAATTGAGTGAAAACTCAAAAAAAAAAAACAAAAAAAAAACCGAGCACCATGGCGGACGAAGCAGACCAAAGCAAGGGAGAAAAGAAGACCGAAGGCGTATCAATTGATGTTAACTCGCCGTTTTACATTCATGCTTCGGATTATCCAAAGCATATGCACGTCAATGACGTGTTAACAGACTCGAATTATGGTGATTGGGCGCAAGAGATGTCGAACTTCTTATTCGCCAAGAATAAAATGGGATTCATCGACGGGTCCATCAAGAAGCCGCCGAAGGAATCTCATCAATACATGTGGTGGATGAGATGCGATGCAATGATCAAGGGCTGGTTAACCACAGCTATGGAAAAAGACATCCGGGTGAGCGTGAAATACGCGAACACGACTGTAGAAATCTGGGAGGATTTGCACGAAAGGTTTGGGAAGGAAAGTGCTCCTAGGGCTTACGAGCTCAAACAAACTCTCAGCACCACTCGTCAAAACGAGACATCTGTATCAGCTTATTACACCAAGTTACGCGTTCTATGGGATGAGATTCAGTCGGTCCTCCCTCATCCAAAGTGTTCCTGTGACAGCTGTAGCTGTGAGGTCGGCAAGAAGATGGTTAAACTACGAGAAAAGGAACAGCTATATGAGTTTTTGATGGGACTTGATGATGAGTTCTCGGTTATCAAAACTCAAATCTTGGCCATGAAACCCACACCAACGCTTGGAACCGCATATCACCTTGTGGCGGAAGATGAGCAACAACGCTCCATCTCAGGAACCAAGCGACCTGTTGGGGAACCGGCTGCGTTTCAAGCCTTCCTTCAAGGGAAGCGTGACGGCGCAACATCAAACTCCAATAAAGGTTTCAAGAAGAATGAAAAAGGCAGAACTATGGACAAACCAGAACATTGTACCCATTGTGGCAAGGATGGGCATAACCGGGACGGATGCTTCAAAAGAATTGGTTACCCCGAATGGTGGCCGGGGAAAGAACGAAAGGACAACAGGAAACCAACGGCGGCCTGTGTTGAAAACACAACAAGCCCGATTCCAGGAATCACAGAGGAACAATACCAATTATTTCTGAAGCATTTTTCTGCTGGAGCTGATCTTGAAAAGCATGAGAAACCACCGATTGCTAATATGACAGGTACGTACAATCGTAACGGTTGGGTGGTTGACTCCGGAGCCACCAAGCACATTACTCATCAAGGAAACCTCCTTGAGAGTCCCACGACAGGAACAAAGGAAGCGTCGGTCACCATACCGAATGGTGATGCTATACCAGTCCAAGGAAGGGGTCGCGTGACCCTGCCCGGCGGAACCAAAATAGCTGGAGTCCTTCATGTTCCTACTTTTCATTACAATTTATTGTCGGTTAGAAGATTGACTAAAAATCTACAATGTGCAGTGAGATTTTTTCCGGATTTTTTTGTAATGCAGGGCTTGGAGTCGAGGGACTTGATTGGAGCGGGTAGGTGTGATGACGACGGGCTGTATCGAATGGGGGAAGTAAAGCGAGACAGGAAGGTGATGATGACAACAACTTGCACTTGGCATAGACGTTTAGGGCATGCGTCTAATGAAAAACTTTGTCATATTGGGTTTATTAATAAAAATGAGATTGTTTCAAAGAATGAGTTTTGTGATTCATGTGCAAAGGCCAAACACACTAGATTTCCTTTTCCCAATAGCTTCATTAAAACTACAAGCCCTTTGATCTTGTCCACTGTGATATATAGGGCAAGTATCGAACCTCTACTTTATGTCATGCCAGCTACTTCTTAACGATTGTAGACGATTTTAGTCAGGCTACATGGGTCTACTTGATCAAACACAAACACGAAGCTAGTGCGCATTTGATCGATTTTTACAAAATGATAAAAACTCAGTTTGAGAAACTGTAACACCCCGAAAAGTCAAAACGAGTCATTAAGGATAATGGGCTTGATTATTTGGTATTTTAATAAGGTAAAGAAATGGTCATGGGCTAAATTAGGCTTATTGGGTAGTGGCCTATAGGATTAAAGGCCCATAATCAGCCCTTAAGCACCCAAACCAGCCTTCATCTTCCTCATTGCAACCCTAGCCACCAAAATTCATAGAGAGAGAAAGTGAAGAAAACTCAAGATTTGAAGCTCCCAAGATTAAGAGATTGAAGATCTAAGTGTTGAAGCATCAAGACCTAAGAAAGAAGCAACAAATCCAGGTAAGAATCGACCTCTAAACCCTTCTGTAGATCAAACCCGGATTTTAGGGTTTTGAGTTTTGAAAAGTTGCAAAGAATCGCATAAAGGTCACATTTTTACGTTTGAAAACATGTATAAAGCTTAGATGTAGCCTCATGGGTGATAAACTAAGAGATTGGACGTAAAAAGTTATGATTTTGGGTTAAAAACGGACTGGTACGTGATTTTTATGCGATCTGCGAAACTGTATATGCATCCAGCGAATTTGCATATTCAACCAGTGAAACTATGAGGACTTCCTGCGAAACTATAGTTTCGCAGGTAGTTTCGCAGGTAGTTTCGCAGACATGGTTTTCCAACGAAAGTTGGGCAAAACTGGCAGCGAAACTGGTAGCGAAGATGCCAGCGAAACTGCCAGCGAAGGTGCTAGCGAAACTAGCAGCGAAACTACCGGTGAAACTAGTAGCGAAAGTGTTGGCAAATCTAGCTACGAAATTACTAATCTTGCAGCGAAATTAGCAGCGAATTTAGGCAGAAAATTAACCCCTTAGAGTGTTAAGTTGTCTGCAGGCTGTGTAGTGTGATCCTAGCCTAGAAAGCTTAGTCTAGAAGTTATTCGTGGTATCCAGGTGAGTTCTAGATCCCCTATTATAAGTTTTTCCATGTTTTGGGGCTATTAGGCATACTAAATTTACATTTTTAAATGACCAAGATTTTAAGGGGTTGTAACAAGAAGAACGATTTTTCTACAAGTAAAAGTGCTATATAAATGTTTAAATATAAAAAGAATTGGCGCTGACCTGGCAGCCCGGCCCCAGCCAGGGGCGTTGCCCTTTGGACCCCACTAGGGGCTGCTGCCCCAAGGACCCCGCTGTCAGGGGCTGCCGCCCCCGAACCCCCGTTGTCCCGCGGAGGGTCGGTTATGTTTTATGATAATTAGTACTTGGCATGTTGTGTACTAATAAGTTAAGTATTATATACATTAAAGAGGAAGATGATATTAATGAAAAGTGAAACTTAATGAATGTTACCCCCGGGCCCGTTTGATGATGTAAAGTCTTGCAAGCACTATGATAGACGTCACTTATGTGAGTCTGATTTATGATGATGGATCCGTATTCATGAGCGGGCTATGTGCCTTGCAGTGTGGATCAACTATCGGGGGTTAGCTACCGTATTCATGTGTACCGACAGGAATTGACATTTGTTATCGATCAACATGGAGCTCTTTCTTTGTGCAATCTCATTTATGATGAAAGTTAAAGATAGTGAAAGATAATAAACATGCTTGTTATGATGTAAGTAATGTTGTGTATTATGATGTATGCATGGTCATTATATGAAGGTAAAAGTTTATATTTTCTTATATTATTTAAAACTAGAGCTCACTCAGCGAAGCTGACTTTTATGCATAATAGTTGGCAGGTAAACGCTGATACTGAGGATGGCACACGGAGCTACTTGGGGAGCTATGGATGGCATTACTGTTTATGAAATCTTTATTGTAATTCAAGAACAAGTAACATGTTTTGGTTGCAATTAAAGGACAAATGTATGAGTACAATATGATTTCCAAGTTTCTAATGAATGTCTATTTAATTCTGCTGCAATGTTTTGATTATTAAAAATAATTTTATGCTATGATTAACCAACTGTGAGGTTTTCCGGGAACGGGGCCTTACAGAAACCAATCAAAAGAATATGATGTGACAACAGAGGGGAGTTCACTTCGAACAACATGTTAAGATTCTATGTTGATCAAGGGATTCTTTTGGAAACCACTTGTCCGCACACCCGTCAACATAATGGAGTGGTTGAGCGAAAACACCGACACTTACTTGAAACTGCATGAGCACTTCGATTTCAAGCAAACCTGCCTATTAAATTATGGGGAGAGTGCATATTGACTGTAGCCTATATCATTAATAGGCTGCCTTCAAAAGTCTTGAAGACTATTTCCTCCTATGAGGTTATTTTGGGAAAGAAACCCAACTATGATGCAATGAGGGTCTTCGGTTGTTTAAGTTATTATAGAAACACAACCACGAAAGGCGATAAGTTCGAACCACGAGGGATGCGGGAGTGTTCGTCGGGTACCCTCAAGGCACTAAGGGGTATAAGATATATGATATGGATTCTAGAAAGATAGTTGTTTCACGAGACGTACGATTCATTGAAAATCACTTTCCATTTTCCCACACACAACAAATTGGGAAGAGGAAGAACCCATCTTCACACACCCACAATCACGGGCATCTATGCATGAGCCTTCCAACATGTATGATGACATGCCACCATGCAATATCATTGATGCAGAACCCAATATGCATTCATGCAATACCCCCATGCATGTAGAATCCCATGTAGAATCCAATTTTGAAGAACCCATAACCACCGAGCAAGACATACCCTTGAGAGAAGAATCCCAGAGTAACGAGCCCCCCGATCTTATATCGACGAACAAGAACGCATGAGAATACCTCACAGGTTCCTCCTGCCACCCGAGAGAAAAAAAACAGGTCGGTTCTAAGGCGATTGCAAGAGTTTGAGGTTAACCTTCCCCCGTCGCTTCAACACCCGACACCCAACTCCGATCAAGACACCTCGACGGTACATCCCTTATCTAATTGTGTTTCTTACGATAACTTTTGTCATGCTCATAAGGCTTTCCTGTCGGCCATCTCGTTCAATGATGAGCCTAAAACCTTAAACATGCTTCCCAGAATGCAAATTGGGTAGAGGCCATGAGACGTGAAATCAAAGCCTTAGAAAGAAATGGAACTTGGATGCTTGAAGACCTGCCAAAAGATAAGAAGGCCATCGACTATGGGTATACAAGATCAAATACAAACCCAATGGCGAGATAGAGAGGTACAAGGCGCGTCTTGTCGCTAAGGGCTACACGCAAATGGAAGGCATCGACTTCCATGAAACATTCGCCCCTGTAGCTAAGCTCGTGACGGTTCGTACTCTCCTTGCCTTAGCCACTAAAAATAATTGGCTAATTCACCAACTCGATGTGAATAACGCATTTCTACACGGTGATCTTGACGAGGAGGTGTATATGAAACTACCTCAGGGATTCACAAGTGATCAAACGAATAAGGTGTGCCGACTACGCAAATCTCTATATGGTTTAAAGCAGGCATCACACAATTGGTATCACAAGTTCACCAAGGCTTTGCTATCTCTTGGTTATGTTCAATCCAAGGCTGATCACTCATTGTTCCTCTTGCGCCAGGGTGACACCTTTATCACGGCCCTCATTTACGTTGATGACGTAATTATTGTAGGAAACAATGCTGTCAAAATAGAAGAAACAAAGAACAACCTCAATGAGAATTTTAGCATTAAGGATCTCGGCACCTTAAAATACTTTCTTGGAATCGAAGTAGCTCGCATAGCCGAAGGCCTGGTACTGAGTCAGAGAAAATACACGCTTGACATTCTTGGTGATTGTGGTCTCACAGGTTGCAGACCAAGTCAACTTCCATTTGAACAAAATTTGAAACTTGAGCATGATCCTAACGAACCAGAGGTCGATGCAAGTTTGTATCGAAGAATAGTTGGTCGCTTACTCTATCTTCAAGCCACTCGACCTGACATTGCATACTCTGTTAATATCCTCAGTCAGTTTGTTTCCGACCCACGATGAAATCACATGGATGTTGCACATAAAGTGTTGCGTTATTTAAAAACGACACCTGGGCAAGGCATATTGTTACCAAAAGGGGGAGGTACGGACTTAGTTACGTATTCTGATTCAGATCGGCTTGGTTTCCCTTCTACTCGCCGCTCTCGTACTGGATATTTACTCACTTTTGGCGGTGCTCCTATTTCTTGGAAATCAAAGAAGCAATCTGTCGTGTCACGATCTCCCGCTGAAGCAGAATACCGAGCCATGGCAACGACTGTTAGTGAAATATTATGGTTTGTTGGCTGTTGACAGAACTAGGTGCTCCATCCATTGGTCCTACCACATTGCTTTTTGTGACAATCAAGCAACCCGACATATTGCAACTAACCCCGGTTTTCATGAACGGACGAAACATGTTGAAATGGATTGCTATTTCGTACGCGAACGGGTTGAGTTAGGAGAAGTTAAGCCCACTTTCATTGATACTAAGAATCAAATAGCGGACCTCTTCACTAAACCACTTGCTGCCCATCAGCTGAAGTATCTTCTTGGCAAGTTGAGCATTCACGATCTCCATGCTCCAACTTGAGGGGAGTATTGGAATTGATTTAATATATCTTTTATTAATATTAGGCTAGTTTGTTTTCTTTAGATAATATTTGTTTCCTTTTCTTTAGCCTTCTTGTTTGGGTTGTAATTGGTATTTATATACCATCCTTCTTATTGAATGTATCATCTTTTGATACCAAAACTTAAAAAACAAATATTGATATATATAACGTTATGGTTGTATAAGAGTCAAGCTAGCTCGTGAGGTACTAGAATCGGCTCAACTCTCTGCCCCTTTCATTCGATTTTTCCTTTTTAATTAAAATGACCACACTAGCTTCTAAAAACAACTAACCAACCAATACACCCATGATCTTTTAAACATGGCCTAATCAACGAAATAAAATTATAAAAAACACATGCATAAATAAATAACTAAAACGAATATGAATTGAAAACTCAAAGCAAATATAAATGTAGCTAAATGGGTCATTGGTCGGCATATATTGGGGTCAATGACTCAATATATATCACTTAGGGGCTGTTTGACAACTTCTGAATAATTAAGTGCTCAACCAATAAAATGTATTAATTATTAAATGCTAAACTATTAAGAGGTCTGAACCATTAAGTGTTAAACCATTCAGACATCTGAACCATTAAGAGACTGATTAAGAAGCTGTTAAATAGCCCCTTAGTCTTTTCTTTTACTTTTTGTTTCAATTTTAGTTCTCGTGCGTGTGAATTAGTATTGGTGTATCAACTTATTATGTAATTGGTTTTGTTGTAGAAACTATACCACCGCGAAGTGTAAGGTTATAACTAGTTAATTATTATATAATTTTAATCAAAATCTTGAAAATGACATGAAATCGCCACTTGGAATATTATACTAGGAGAGATGCTTTGCTAATTGTTTTAAATTCGTTTGTCACTGACCTAAGTTTCAATTAGACACGAAATGAGCCGTGTACAGATAACTAGTTTTGGTATTTTAAATCCTGACTATAAGACTATACATGCAAGACAAAGGTTAATAGAGGCCTGATAATATAAATTTTTATACATATAGTAATTTCGCTCCTTTAAAAAAATAAATTTCACCTCCGTCTTTTTTTAAAAACATTCAAACTTTGCCATTATATATATATGGTTTCACATTCATCATGTACTCATTACTTGTTACTTGTTACCCACACGGATGCCAATTACCATATACTGGATCATAAACCCACATAAAAAACAGTTGAAAATATTAAATATTCTACTACACTTTTGACAATTATAGACTATTGATAATTTCAAAGCTATATCATCTTCAACATAATAATTTTTAAATTTCTAAGACTATAATTAATATTTTTATATTCAATTTTGATGCGACTGAAAGGGTCATGTAACCAGACGAATATCACCTTATAACGTATTTGTCCTATTACCATTGAAAATTTTTAAAACTAAATACAATTCCTAAATTTTATAATATTTGATTTTTCATTAGATTTGAGTTTTTTTTGCCATCCATAGTTCCATCCGTAATAGTATTTACCCATTGAGTGGGGTAAGAAGTATGAACCCATATTTAAAGATTATTGTTATAGGCGTATTGAATTTTAATAATTTTAAATGATCACGTATTGATCGATAATAATTCATATTATTATTTGTCCGATAATAAATCTAACTTTTATTTTTGTTACTTATGACAATCCTAATAACATAATTCTTTATTGATTTTCAAAATATCCAATCGATTTTTCTCACGATGCTGATTGTGTATAATATAGGAAAACATATAGTGAGATGGAGTAAAACTCTCAAACGAACACATTTTGACTCTCTTCTTATATCTTTCTACAAACAATATCGTACATTTGTCGTTCGAAAAGAAATTACTCCGCAGTGGAATTAATTAAAAAGTACAGTACTCATTCAATTTATTAATATCACAATACTAATCGCAAGAAAGTATTTATAGCAATTTGCATCAACAATAGTTTGTAATTTGGTATTACCAAGAAATAAATTATTCACTTTCATAAGTTAATAAATATAATCAACTAATATTTAGCCCATCGCGTTGTGATGAGTGTGCAAAATCATACCAAATAGCATCAATTTCACACCACCATCAACGATTATCAACACTAAAAAACTTTTATTAAAAAAATAATAATAAAACCAAATGAAAAGTAGAGTGAAAAACGTCGAACCCTGCAAGTGAAACGTAAAATGTTTAAAAAAATATCTAAGTTGGTCTATAGCATATTGTGATAGGGTTGTTAAACGGGGAATAAATAGACGTAAAAATATCAAACAACACGCGTATGTTGCGGCGTGTTAACTCGTAAAATTTAAACCGAAACGTAAAATAAAAATTTATAAATGATGAAAATTATAGGGAAATAAAGCTGAAAGTGAAAAATTGTAAAGGTTACATTATAAAATACGTTAAAGAATTAGGGTTAAAAGTAAGTATTTAAAAAAAAAGTGAATAGAAACCACTAAACCTTAGATACAACGACCCGAGCTGAGCTTTAGAAATATAAATATAAACGAGCCGAGCTTAGGCTCGAACTTTGTAAAACTAAAATGGCCGAGCTAGATCCTAAACGAGCTCGAGTTCGGTTCGGCTCACCACTAAACTATTTAAAAGGTACGATACTCATTCAATTCATTAGAAATTATTATAGCATAGTTTGTTATTTGGTATTACTAAGAAATAATTTTTTCACTTTCGTAAGTTAATAAATATAATCAATTATAACATAAAAAAATTAAATAAATACAATACAAGTATAAAGACAAAATATGAGAACAACACATTATTATGGAATCAAATTTGGTACCGCCAGACATTATAATCAAATATATCTTCTAAACCTCAAGATCAATCGATTTGTAATTTAATATAATGCTGAAATGTTGATAAGGAAATACTAAACTGTTATTTATGAATAGATGAATTGTTAACGTCTCAAATTAATAGTTTGAATATAAAATATCGTAGGAAATCACACGTCTCTTTGAGTTGTCTATCTATATATGTTGACCCAAAAACTCACAAGTATTCATACCTACCTAGCAATCATGGGTTCAGATATTCCACTTAAACTTCCTTTGGTCGATTTCACGAATTTAGACCAAAACACAAAGAACAACAATTGGAATATAACGAGATCACAAGTTCACAGAGCCCTTGAAGAGTTCGGTTGCTTCGAAGCAACGTTTGCAGATGTCCCACCTGAACTCCATGAGTCGGTGTTTGATTCATTGGAAGAGCTTTTCGATCTCCCTTTGCAAACCAAGCTCAAAAACCGGTCCACGAAACCCTTTCATGGGTACGTCGGTCAGTACCCGATGGTGCCACTATACGAGAGCATGGGGATTGACAACGCACCCATTCCTAATAAAGCTGAAAGCTTCACCAAAATCTTGTGGCCTGAAGGCAACCCAAAATTCAGGTGTCTAATTCAATTCTTTTGTAACATTCACTAATTTATAAACATCATTTTTTCCGACCAAAATTTTAAAAAAAGTTTGTTGGAAATTCCAACCATTTTTTGACAAAATTCTTAGAAAAAAAACCCTTATTTTATTGTCAAAAGTCTATCGACCAAAAATAAATCGTTGGACATTATTATTTCACAATTGCATGTATTTACTTTCAACATTTGATGTTTGTAGCAAAACTATACAAGAGTTCTCAGAGAAACTATCAAAACTGGACCAAATGGTGAGAATCATGATATTGGAGAGTTTGGGTTTAGAAAAATATACGGACGAACATATGGGTTCGACAAACTATCTATTGCGGGTCATGAAATACACAGGACCCCAAACTGATGAGTGTAAAGTCGGACTCAATTCTCATACAGACAAAAATATAGTCACAATTTTGCATCAAAATCAAGTTGATGGACTAGAGGTGCAAACCAAATCTGGAGACTGGATCAAAGTTCAACCATCACCTAACTCTTTTGTGATCATGATTGGTGATTCCCTCTACGTAAGTTCTATACACAACACAATATTATCATTTAGTGGTAGACTTATAAGTTTCATGAGTCAGGAACTCAAGGTCTCTTGTACATGTATGGTTTATCATCATCCCAATCTACTTGTACAGTAATTTTTAAGTGTGATATTATTGTCTTTATTTGTTTGTTTATTTATATTACTAGTAGTTTATAAAAACATATTTTTGGGTATATTGTGACTGATGTTTTGTTGTTAATTGGTTATTGTAGGCGTGGACGAATGGACGATTGCATTCGCCTTATCATCGGGTGATGATGAGTGGTGACAAGCCAAGGTATTCTCTTGGAGTGTTTTCAATACCAAAAGCCGGGTATGTTATTAAAGCTCCACCCGAGGTTGTGGATGAAGAACACCCTTTAATCTTCAAACCGTTCGATCATGTTGAGTTCCTTCAGTTTTACTACACCGAGGCGGGTCAACGAGCGCAGTCTGCTCTCAAGACTTATTGTGGTGTGTGACAAACCTAGATCTTTGTATGTTGTTTCAATTCATGTGTTTGTTGTGTTTGTTATTGTGTCGTCAAGTTCCTAATGTGGTTGTATTTATGTAATCACAAGCTTTATGAATTATATAGAAAAGGTTTAAGTATCATCGTTAAAGATGTTATGATTTATGATAAAAACAACGAATATGACCAAGCGTTGATGCTATTGTCTATTTGCCGGATAATTGGGGTTAACCAACCATAAAGTTAAAGTAAGAGACAATAGGATTTTTGTAAAAGTATCACTATAAAAACAAGTTAGATTTTTTAAGGCTATCTCACTTTCAAATTATTCAAATTGTAAAAAAATGGAAGTTAAAAGAACGATGTAATAATGTTGTTCTTATAATAAACGTTCTAAGTTTTGAGGCACCTCATTGGCCAACATGTTTAATTTTAAGAAAAAATATTTTGTTACAATTTACATATTTTCATATATATGAAAGCATAAAATAATATTTTTATACTTTTAATATTTGCTTGTTAAAACAATGCTACAAAATTGTTATTTTAAGGACTATGTGATTAATGTCGAATTTCAATCAAATATATAAAGATATAGGGTTAGGTTATTTATAAAACTTAATTTAAAATAAGAATTTGCAGAACTCTTAATAATTATTGATTATACTAATCAATGGTTGAAATTAAAAGAAGTAATGATGTAAATTCTCATATCATATAATTATTTAATTTAAACACAAGAGGGTAGATTAGTAAAATCATATATTATTGATTTTGGAAACCTGCTAAAAGTTGGGATACCGTATATAGCTACTCAGTTAATTACAACAAACTAATCAATGTTTTTAGTTCAAGGGAAATCCATTGCCAAAGGGGTTACAGGAAGGTTGTTGATTACTTCATGTTAGAACTTCATTTAAGGTTACAAGTGCATGATAAATGTATGTTAATACATTCAAAAAATAAACAATATTGCAGTGGAAAAATATTTTACGTTTATGTAAAAGTTGAAAATCTACATATGTAAAACTGCTCTTTTGATGTGACGAAATTAACGATGAATGGATTTCGAACCATGATTGTACAAAATTCTATAAAATAAATTTAAATTTTTTTAGCAATTTAGTTCTTTAAGAATTGAAGTACGAGCCTGTGCAATTTACTAATCTGTTATTGATTTAGTTATATGTAATAAATAAGTTTATATTATCTTTACAAGTCAACTCTTATCATAAAGTTAAGATACTTAAAATTAGAAACAAAAAATGATTGTTTTGTTTGCTATATGTATGTTAAAGTGATATACACGTATGTAAATGTTACGAGTGTTACACACTAAAAATCATTGTTCAACTAGTTTTATGCCTGTCCAGTGGTTGGATATTTTAAACTCATAATAACATAACTATTGGAATCGAAACACCCCTTGATAATTATTTCAACTCAACTTATATGCGCATATTACACCTACCACCATTATTTACATTTTTTTCTTTCATTCTAGAAATTAATATTACACCTATTATATATGACCAATGAATATTGGGAGGCGATAAACATCAAATGTGCGTAACCCTTGAGAAGCTTCTAAGATGCATGACGTCTATTTCTTGGTTCAAGAGGAAATCTTACTTCCGCACTCATTTTCTTGGCTTCTCTTGATTCGATCAAATCAAGATGTGTTGCAATATGTTGCAAACTCTTTGCATGCAAACCTCATAGAAGTTCTATCAGACTTTGTTAAAAATATTAGGTTTGTTAGAAGATGTAAATAGTGTAGAAAGCTTAAGACATTGATCATCTCTGTTATCAAAGTAATAATGTAAAGAAAATATAGAGAAGTCAATAGTATTTTATTTACCATATCATCTACCTATTATCAAAGTAAATAAAGTATCTGTTTATTAGATACTTTCCAGTTACATTACTCAGCTAAATATAATAACACTAAAGTTGTGTTGTTTCTCCTTGATAAGTCCAAATGCCCATATAGGCCTTCCCTGGAAGTATCTACTGAAAAAGCTACCCATATAAATGTTAAGCAATGGAACTTATCTTCCACCGGTTGGACACACCATTCCATTTTTGTCTTCTACCGGTCGAACACCACCCCTACACCACTACCATTAACAACACAGATTCCACCATGACATCAACCGATATGGCATGGTTGTTTGTCTTCCCCTTCTATCTCTCATAAGTTTGGTTTGCTTGGATGAAAAGCAATTTAACTTTTAAGAACTAAACAAATGAGTTGAAAAACACAATAAAGAAATGCGATTACAACTAAACAAATGCGGATGTAATCACATACAAATGCAGATGAGGATAAGGAAATGCGGGTGCGTTAAAATCGTTAACATATTGATTTATAATAGTTTACATTGTTTTACAGCTTGGTTTACATTGGTTTACAATGATTGGCATGGTTGTTTGTCTTCCCCATCTATCTCTAACAAGGTTGGTTGCTTGGATTTAAATCAATGTAACTTTTAAGAACTATAGCGGATGTTTAATTTCTAATGCGGATGATCAACTTATGAAATGCGAATGAGTTGAACAAAGCATCAAAGGAATGTGGATTACAATTAAACAAATGCGGATGTTGTCATAGACAAATGCGGATGAAGATAATGAAATGTGGATGCGTTAAAATTGTTAACAGATTACATTAGTTTTACATTGTTTTATAGATTGGGTTACATTGGTTTACAATGATGTAACTAAATAAAGATTGTAACATTCATCAATTTTTAAACTATAAACTCAAACCCGAATCCATTTGAATTAATTTTGTAAATCAAATTCATTATTTAGTATTTTATTTATTTATATGTTTCAAAAACAATAAATGTATCACTTAATCAATTTACCTTAAATTCTATAATTTATAAAATAAATTTTCTAAATATTAAAAGGTTATTAATATCTATAAGATTTTAAAATATTCAACTAAAATAAATAATCAAATCATAAATTCTTGTGAGATTTATAAAGTTTATAAAGATTTAATTAAAAAAGTAGTTGTTCAATTAAATTTAGAGTTTAAATTGTAATTATTATTTTATTTATTTAAATTATTTAGTTTTATATTTATTTTAAATTCTAATCATAACCCATTTTTAAAAGACTTGTAACTCACCGTTAACATCATTCATAACTACCTCCTAACCTTAATTATAAAAGCAAACTTTAGGCCTCATTTTTCATTTTTTCATTCTCTAAAAATCTCTCACACAAACCTTTCATCATTCTTTGGTTATAATCAATTTCAAAAATTTTCTTTTATAAGTAGTTTTAAGAATCTTCTAATATTAAAGTAATAGTATATTGCTTATATATTATCCATTTCTATATTCTTTCAATCATCCTAACATCCAATTGTTTTAATCTTCTTACTTTTATTCTTTTTTCTACCAAATCTCTTTTAATTTAGTCATTATCATTTGATCATTAACCTTCTAACATTCACTAACCTTATTACAATCACTAACATTCACTAACCTTATTACAATCACTAACATTCCTGAATCAAGCTAACGTAAACAAAGAATCACATTTGCATATGGACGGCTATGCCGCCGCATTCGGTTATTCCACAAGATTATTTCCCTAAGTGATGGCTACGCCGAAGTATTGGAATATTTTTATATAACTCAAATGAAGTCTAATATATCATATATCGGCATAGTATATTTGTTCTAACCCGTTTTATGCTTTAACAATTTTAAAAGTGCACATAAGTGCCTTACTATAGTTTGGCAATATAATCTGACTTCAACCGACCATAATTTGATCATAACAAACTAAATTTGAGTAAAATTAGACTCCAATATTAAGTTCATTGAATTACCTTTTTAATGATAGTTTATACGTCTTCAAACTCAATCGGACGACTCAACATTAGCCTTTACAAGATAAGTGTGCATTTCAGCACCTTCTGTCTTGTTCTGATTTTTTGACCTGTTTACGCATCTTTTCATAGAAATATTTCTGAACGAAGTTGTCCAGGAGACTATGAACTAGTCAAATGTAAATTTTTATAATTTTATGAAACCGTTTGCTATTTTAAAAACTTGTTTAAACATGTACCAAACATTCTGTCCAGAATCTAAAATTGGTACAATAATCGTTTTTCAATCTACCTTTCGCTTATTGGCATTCCTAAGCGTCCTAACTTATTGTAATGAATTCCGACCTCAAGTTATTGTTCTTTTTATCCTTTAGGACATCATATTTGACTCTTGACATCCAAGCTTTATTATGTACTCTACAATCATCATTATACAATGTGAGTTTTCCATGTGAGTTTTCATGCCACTCTTTATATTATTTCACACCTTTTGAGGTTGAACATGTTAACTTATCAACTTACACTTGTAAACTTTTTATACTTGTAACGCACATGCAATTCATCTTTACCCTTTGTCATTATTATTTGTATTATTGTGAGTGTTATATGATATACATTATATGTTGATAATTATTAACTATTGCTAGCCTGGCGACGTCATAGATCTATCGGTCTGACAAGCCTATTTGGTGCTAAAGCTGATGTTATTGCCGGCTTCTGATGACGTATGTTTATTCATCATGGGAACCAAGTACACTTAGCTAATAGTTATAAACTTGTAAACTTATTCTTGATCAAGGTTTGATTGTAACTATATGTGTTTTATAAACTTGCATATTTCATAACCATTGACATGAATTGCTACTTGTAAATCTTTTTATATATTTATGTATACTTAACCTATGGAAAACTCACCAACTTTTATAGTTGACCTCTTATTTTTAACATGTTTCATGATTGTTACTTGAAGAAATTCTTCTTGCTCATATAGGACTTGGACTTAGTTAAATAAATATCATATGTTGTTTAAATCTTTATTGTATTGTAATGACTTAATTGTCTAGTTTTATTCAATGAAAAATAACATTTAATATTATTTCAACTTATTTAATTCCATAAGCTATGAACAATCGTTTCATATTCGTCCGCCTCGATTATTCCGCCATTGGTCGGGGTGTGACAAAGGTGATGTTTCTTTAATTTTTTACATTTTGTTTACATTGTTTAGTGTCATTTGATATAGTTACATGGTTTAATTTCGTTTGATTGTTGTTATTGAAATTACGTTAGTGTAGTTAATCGTTTAATGATTTATATTTTACATTTGATTTGCATTTGTGTAGTTACATCGTTTTGTTACAGTTTACAACAGTGTAAAACTGTAACATATGGTAAATGTTATAGCATATGGTTTTAGAAGGTGTATTTTTATTATTTTAGTGTGATGACAGTGATGTATTCTTATTATATTAGTTAACATGTGGTTTTAGATGTTGTAAAATAGTTTTTAAGTGTTGAAAATACTAATTACAATGATGTAGATATAAACATCCAAACTAAATCACCAAAAATATATTAAGACTATATGAGAATTATAGAGAAAAACTATACGAGTTTGATGATATAAATTTTATAAAAGTAATATAGTATTAAAAAATTATAAATATATAAAAAAATTGAGTGTAAAGTTAACTTTATAAAAAATAAAAAAAATATGAAAGGAAATAAAAAGTTAGATGGTGACACTTGTCACCACTATATTCAAATAAATTAATGGATTATATTGGATTGGTGAAATGATCAAATTATTCTTTTATATTAAAAAGTCAAATAAACACATATTATAATCTTATTTTTATATTAAAAAGTCAAATGGGTTGGTTAATGAGTTTTCACGAAAATTAAAAATTCTTATTAGAACCTGACCCTAATAAAGAGAGTTTTATTTATCTTAAGTTAGTTAAGAGTAAGTAGGTTATTAAATCATGAAGGATTAGCGGGTAGTATTTGAATTAAAGCGATTCATTAGTTAAAAAAATGATTATAAGATTTATTTTCAAAAGTGATTGATTGTAATTATATATATTATTAAAGAAGAATGTCGGTGGCTACAGTAGTGGGTTGGATTTTTTTAGTTTTTTCCCCTCAGTTAAATATAATATATTCTGGAATATAAACAAAATTTTACTTTGCTCTAGTGCTTCCAAGCTTCTTCTCTTTACACAAAACCTGGCTTCGAGCCTTCTTTCAAATAGAGTTTTTGTTCAAAAAAATTATTAGATAATATAATATTAAATCCACTTAAAAATATTAATTATCAAACTTGTATTTTTGTTTTTTCTATTTTAATTTTCATTATTTCATTTAAGTAAGTAAGTCTTACTAAGTAATTATATAACTTTTTAAATCATTTACTTTTCTAATTAATTATGCTATTTAACAAACTTATTAATATCTTTTACATATGGATAAACAATATTATGACGTAACATTTTCATGATTTCTAACTATATTATTAAGTAACAGGTTTACAATCTATTTTTTTTTGTGACTCCCAAACATACTATCATGGTGTGTTTTTTTATTTTCTACGTTTAGTTCTCAAATACGATATGCAACAAGACGCGGTATATCATGACGTAACATTTTCATGATTTCCAACTATACTAATAAGAAAAAAATTAATGATCTAGCTTTTTCATAACTCCCAAACACACTATCACGATGTGTTTTTTTTTATTATCTACGTTATGTTTTCAAAGACGAACCGCAATAACACGCGGTATATTATGCTAGTTAAACTTCAATATAGAAATGAGTTGTAAACGGTAGTTAAAAAGTGGATCGCTCCGGGGTTCAGATTGATTAACACAATGTGTAACCTTATAACTATCAACATTAAATTTCACATAATTAAACGAGGATGGAAAGATGTTTAATTGTAACGTGATTATAAGAAATTACTTCTGATTATACTGATCTCAACCAACTAAGATTAAAACAAAGATGTTAATTTCTATAATCACTATTTCAACCTAGCAAATTCAATAACTATCAATGGTTAATTACGCAAGAAAACCAAAATTTGATTATTGATTATTGAAATTATAAATTTAGTCATTTGATTTTAGTTACATGAAATCAAACCAACAAATCCTAATAACCAAACAATTACGAAGATATATGTAAATAGAAGGTAGAACACAAGGTTTACCCAATAGTGTCACTAACCATACTCCCCCAATAAAAACGAAGTGTCCTGTACATATACTTCTCATCATGTTGCCTTGCATAAACTCTCTTTTTTTATCCCGTCATCTGCTTCTGTTTCTAAGCCTCCTCCTAACTTTAATATATATTGATATGTTTCTAAGCCTCCTCCTAACAAGACTATAGCCATGGTTTGTCAATTAAAAGATAAAGAAACTGATTTGCGATAATGTAATTTTTCAATGTCAATTTGTTGCGTACATTATTAATTTGATTTTGTAAGAATGGCATAAACATATGGATGATACAAAAGAATATTGTTGCATGATATTTCTAGTTCTAGTAACGTGAGATATCGTATATATATTAAGTCGACACAAATGCTATTTGGTTATGTCCAATTCGAAAGTACCTAATAGATGGAATTCAGCATGTTTTATGTTTGAAAGTGCATTATGAACTTCATATGAGAAAACATTACAAGTGTTTCATGATCGCCTTCTCAATCATAATAGAGTTACGGAATTTCTATCACCGAGTTGTGAACATACCAAATTTCTATCATCGAGTTATGCAATTATCCAACAAATTCGGCATGTGGTATGTTTATATACGTCACAAAACATAAAAAAACTCATCAAACTATTGTTTACAAATGTTTCAAATATTTTATACATTTAGTACATATATGTAATATATAATGTAACCTACATATATATGACTTATACATGTATAAATTATAATTTCGTTTATTTTTTTCTTTTTAAACTTCACAAGAGATGATTAAATATTGTATATTAATAAATTTTTATATAAAAATACAAACATTTGTGTTTATAAGAGTATGTTCTCGTAAATTTATATATACTTATGAATTCTTAAATACTAGTTCATGCATATATAAATACAAAAAATGAATTATGTGGAATCAAATTTGGTACATCCGGACATTTTATCAGTGTAACCTCAGGATAAAACAAATTGTAACATTATAAATTATAGAATTGTAAATTATATATACTTATGAACTCTCAAATACTAATTCATTCATATATAAATACAAAAAAATGAGTTATGTGGAATCAAATTTGATACGTCCAGACATTTTATTAGTTAAACCCCAGGATAAAACAAATTGTAACATTAAGAATTATAAAATCGTAAATTTATATATACTTATGAATTCTCAAATACTAATTCATACATATATAAATACAAAAAAATGAGTTATGTGGAATCAAATTTGGTACGTTCAGTTAAACCTTAGGATAAAACAAATTGTAACATTATAAATTATAAATCGTTTGTTGTTTTCCTTTTAAACTTTAAGAGAGATGATTAAATATTATATGTTAATCAGTTTTTATATAAAACATACAAACATGTGTGTTTAAAAGAGTAAGTTCTCGTAATTTTATATACACTTATGAATTCTCAAATGATACTAATTCATACAAATATAAATACAAAAAAATGAGTTATATGGAATCAAATTTGGTACGTCCGGACATTATTATCGATTAAACCTCATGATAAAACAAATTGTAACTTTATAAATTACTTGGTACTTTCTTATAATATCTTATAATAAGTTATTAAATGTGATTGACAGTGAAATACTACATTATTATAAACGATTGTAAAAACTATTTATGAATGAATTATTAAAGTCTAAAATTGTTAGTTTGAATATAAAATATTGTTGGAAATCACGTCTCTTTAAGTTGTCTATCTATATATGTTGGCCCGAAAACTCACCAATTAAGTGTTTATACCTAGCAATCATGGGTTCGGACACTCCAGTTAAACTTCCTTTGATCGAGTTCACGAATTTAGACCGAATCACAAAGAACATCGATTGGAATATAACAAGATCACAAGTTCACCGAGCCCTAGAAGAGTTTGGTTGCTTCGAAGCAACCTTTGCGAACATCCCACCCGAGCTCCAAGCATCAATGTTCGATTCATTGCAGGAGCTTTTCAATCTCCCTTTGCAAACCAAGCTCAAAAACCGTTCCACGATACCCTTTCATGGGTACGTTGGTCAGTTCCCAATGATCCCACTGTACGAGAGCATGGGGATTGAAGACGCACCCATTCCTGATAAAGCTGAAAGCTTCACTAAAATATTGTGGCCCGAAGGCAACCTGAAATTCAGGTATCAAATTCATTTCTTTAGTTGCATTCACCATGCTAATTAAAAAGTTCGTAATTGTGTTCATTTACTACCAACATTTGATGTTTCATAGCAAAACTATACAAGAGTTCTCTGAGAAAATATCAAAGCTGGACCAAATGGTGAGAATTATGGTGTTGGAGAGTTTGGTTTAGAAAAATATACGGACGAACATATGGGTTCGACAAACTATCTGTTGCGGGTCATGAAATACACAGGACCCGAAACAAATGAGTCTGAAGTTGGACTCCATTCTCATACAGACAAGAACATGGTCACAATTTTGCATCAATATCAAGTTGATGGATTGGAGGTGCAAACCAAATCCGGAAGCTGGATCAAAGTTCAACCATCACTTAACTCTTTTGTCATCATGATTGGTGATTCCCTCCATGTAAGTTCTATGGTAACACAAAATTTCATTTAGCGATAGATTTATAAGTTTTATATGGCACGGGGTCTCTTTTACAGTGAGATTTACCATCTTCTCAACCTGCCTGGACAAGAGTTAATTTATAAGTAAAATATTAATAACTACGTTTGTTTGTTTATTTATATTAACACTAATGAAAACCGACCTTTTTGGGTGTATTGTGATTCATGTTTCAAGGTTAATTTGCGTTTGTAGGCATGGACGAATGGACGATTGCATTCGCCTTACCATCGGGTGATGATGAGAAGCAACAAGCCAAGGTTTTCTCTTGGATTGTTTTCAATACCAAAATCTGGGTATATAATAAAAGCTCCACCAGAGGTTGTAGATGAAGAACACCCTTTAATCTTCAAACCACACGACCATGTTGAGTTCCTTCAGTTTTACTACACTGAGGCGGGTCGTCAAGCCCAGTCTGCTCTCAAGACTTATTGTGGCGTGTGACAACCTTACATCACTCGCATTTTTATATATTCGACTTCAAGTGTGTTGTATGTTTGGTATTGTGTCGTCAAGTTCCTAGGGTTATTGTATTAATGTAATCGCATGCTTTATGAACTATGAAAAAGGTTTAAACATCTATCGTTAAAGACATTATAATATAACAAACAAATAGCGACAGAAAAGAATTAAGTGTTAGATGTCATTTTCTATTGGCTGGATATGGATACAAATACAATGTGGTTGTAATAAAAGACATTAAGACATATGGTCATTTAAAGTACATATGTCGAATTTGATAAAACTTATATATCACTATACAAAACAAGTTAGATTTTTTAAGGCAAACTCACTGGCAAAGTAATTCTAATTGCACATTGTTTTTTAATAATATTCGAGCCAAACCAAGCAAATCCAACTTGTTTTATTTAATAAAAATAGTTTTGTTATCTTTTACACATTTTCGTATATGCATAAAAAAATAAGTTGTATTTGTTATTTTTACTTGTTGAAACATTGATACAAATTTAGTATTTTAAATACTATTTGATCAATGTAAAAGGGTCAATAAGAAAAATAGATCTCAAAAGAAGTCATGTTTATCATAAACTAAAGATAAACTAGTTAGGGTAAATAAAATGTCAAACCATAAAAACTAAAAACTAAGGGAGTGATATTTGAATTAATTAAACATGCGATTATGATATGGATTTTTCGAAGTTGATTTGATTTGTAATAATTTGAAAATAGAAATGAATTGCTAATGGTAATTAAAAGCGGATCACTCCCGGGTGCACATGATTAACACGGTGTGTAACTAATCACCACCGACATTGAATTCACATAGATATGAATGGATAGATGATTAATTGTAATGCAATTATAAGATATTGTTTTTTTATTACGTTGACCTAATTGATCTATACCAATTAATATTACGGTGGAGATGTTACTTCTATAATCACTATTACAACCTAGCAAATTCAATCACCATCAATGGACAATGATGTAAGATGTAAGAAAACAAATGATGATGATTGAAAATCCAAATCATAAATAGAGTCAATCTAGTTACATGAAATCAAACCTAAAAATAATCATGAGTAACCAACTGATTACAAAAATTTATGTCAATAGAAGATAGAACACAAAACTTACACAATAGTTTCACTAACGCTACACACAAGGATGATCATGAGTGGTTTAGCCTCACATGACCATGAAGCAAGCTTCAAATCTTGATTCAAGAAATAAAACATCAATCAAATGATTGATTTTTTATTACGTGAAGTGTCATTCGCCTAAAATTATCCAAAAAAGAAAATAAGGAAGAAGTTCCCCTGGAAAAACTAATTCATCTCTTAAAAAATAGCTGAAATTCGAAAAAAATAATTCCACATCAAATCGACACACAACAGACGCAACTTCACATCTATCATAGGCTACACTTGCTCCACACACTTTGCAACGACAGTGTTCCATGCACCACAACAACAACAAGCCACATATTATGTGGGTGGCGTACACCACGCTACTTGTGAGATTCAAATGAGCCATGAGTCGTGACCTTAATTTTTGAACAAAACTTCAAGTGCATCATCTTCTGCTTATGCCCCCTTGAACTTTCTGGTTTGAGATTTCAACTATTCAAATGCTAATAAACAGCTATTTTCAAACCATCCTTGTGACGGCAGTTGATAACGCTTGTAACCCTGATTTTGAATTGTTGATAAAAAAAAAACAAATGTATCATGTCATGAAAAGAAGGGTATGAATTTAAAATTTATTTCTTGGATCCTTGTGTCAACTTTTCTAGATCCAATTCTAAATATATGTTTGAACTGAACACTCATTTTGTGGATGGTTATTTTGGGTTTAATACACCACGTGTTCATGTGATTAAATTTGTATTATCACACTTTTACTCGTTGGCTTCTCAATGATCCGGTTCATCACAATTTGAGACTTATAAGTCTCTGCCCAAACATTCGACGACTTGTACTCTTGAAAAACCATTTTCTTTATATTTTGTATTTTCAGTTGTGCTTAATTCTATGTTGATCTTGAAAAATCTTAGGGAATGTATGATGACAGACACATGGATTCCTGACTTTGGTGTTATAGCTCACATTATCTCAGATTTTTGGCGTGGTTCATGTGTTCATGATGCAATGACGTATCACGGTTTACAAAAAGTGATTGTTGGCAATGAAATGATGCTTACTATCTATAATATCAATCAACATTTACTTTTCTCATCACTTAGTTGTATACATATGATTTATTTTCAAAGCATGCATTATGTTATATTATTTATTTAAATTAAATTATAGAAATAGAAACTTATAAATAAACAATGAAAAAAATTAAGAAACAAAACATTTGTACAACACCATTAAACATATGTATAACACTATTATATTTTTTTCATTTATTTTCCCGTCTTAAAACCATAAATTACATATTTCTTCAATGTATAAAATCAATTATAAATTTCTCCATCCAAATACAAATATATTATATTTTTATCTATTTCATTAAAATTAACCTATTAAATGACTATTTTATCTTGTATTACTAAGAGATTTTTAAGTATTGATGTTTTGTTATTATAATTGTGTAAAACTTTGACAATGTGTTTTGTATTCGAATATATAAAGTTTTACACCTTTGTATTTAGAGTTGTAATTTAATTATTTTTATTTATACAGAAATACTCAAACTTGAAGAAATATATGATTGGTGTTCTAGTAAGGGAAATGTGTAAAAATAACTTAATGAAAATATGGATACAATAATCAATAACTAATATTAATAAAAAGGGTAAACATGTAAAATTATCTTTATCTTTACTACTATATAATACATAAATTTAAGGTAATTTGATAATTTGATCTAAATTATAAGACGGTAATCCAAGAGATTTACGCTTAAACCTAACTTTGTCACGAAACTTTTACCATTTCTACCACTCCTATTCAAGTTCATGCTTCTGACGGTGGTCCCTTCATGGTTTTTAAATGTTAATCAATGAAAACCGCCATTATACTAGTAGTCCTATTGCCATAAATCGAATCAATTTTAATGCCATAAATCCAATTAGTTTTAATACATAAATTAGAGTCGCAACACGGCTTATTAGATTTAGTATTTTTTTATTGTGTGGCTTAAGATGTGTTTATTCATACTTTATGTTTTTATATTAGATAATCAATCATTTTATTTATTTTTAATCAAAGTTGATGTGAATTGTAAGTTTCTAAAGTCGATTGCAAAAGCAATTTATGGATGAATTATTGACTTTTTCAATTGTTAGTTTGAATATATATTCACGTTTCTTTAAGTTGTCTATCTATATATGTTGGCCCGAAAACTCAACTACTCAAGTGTTTATACCTAGCAGTCATGGGTTCAGAAACTCCTCTTAAACTTCCTTTAATCGATTTCACAAATTTAGATCAAAACACAAAGAACAACAAATGGAATTTAACGAGATCACAAGTTCTCCAAGCCCTCGAAGAGTTTGGTTGCTTCGAAGCAACGTTTGCAGACATCCCACATGAGCTCCAAATGTCAGTGTTCGATTATTTGCAGGAGCTTTTCGATCTCCCTTTGCAAACCAAACTCAAAAACTGTTCCACTAAACCCTTTCATGGGTATATCGGTCAGTACCCCATGGTGCTTCTGTAGGAGAGCATGGGGATTGAAGACGTACTCGATCCTTATAAAGCTGAAAGCTTCACCAAAATCATTTGGCCCGAAGGCACCCGAAATTCAGGTATCTAATTATAATTCATTTCTTTTGTTGCACTCACTACTAGAAAGCTATTATTTTTCTGAAAAATATATTAAAAAATAAGAACTTGGTTAGAAATTCCAACCATTTTTGGACAAAATTCATATAAAGAAAACCTTATGTTTAGTGTCACAATTTTGACACCAACCAAAAAGAAGACGTTGGACAATTTTTTCTGCAATTGTGTCAGTTTTTCTTCAACATGTTTGCAGCAAAACTATACAAGAGTTTTCTGAGATACTATCAAATATGAACCAAATGGTGAGAATTATGATGTTGGAGAGTTTGGGTTTAGTAAAATATATGGATGAACATATGGGTTCGACATATCATTTGCTTCGGGTCATGAAATATTCAGGTCCCGAAACAAAAGAGTCCGAAGCTGGTCTAAACTCTCATACAGACAAAAACACAATCACAATTTTGCATCAAATCAAGTTAATGGATTGGAGGTGCAAACCAAAGCTGGAGACTGGATCAAAGTTAAACCATCACCTAACTCTTTCATCATCGTGATTGGTGAATCCCTCTATGTAAGTTTTGCGCGCAACACAAAATTGTCATTTAGCGACAGATTTATTAGTTTTATATGAGATGGGAACTCTTTTAGACTTTTACAACTAAGTTTTGCCCTCGTCTCATCTAGCTACCCAGACAATAATAAGTGGGATATTAGGCTACGTCTATTTGTTTGTTTATTTATGTAAGCGGTCTCGAAAGACAATGTTTTTGGGTATGTTATGACTGATGTTTCAAAGTTAATTTGCAATATTTGTAGGCATGGACGAATGGACGATTGCATCCGCCTTATCATCGTGTGATAATGAGTGGCGACAAGCCAAGATATTCTCTTGCATTTTTTTCAATACCAAAAGGTGGGTATCTGATTAAAGCTCCACCAGAGGTTGTGGATGATGAACACCCTTTAATCTTCAAACCGTTCGATCATGTTGAGTTCCTTCGGTTTTACTACACCGAGGAGGGTCAACAGGCACAGTGTGCACTCAAGGATTATTGTGGTGTGTGACGACCTTACATCACTTGTTTTTTATAGATTCTATTCATTTGTGTTGTGTGCTTGGTATTGTATCATCAAGTTTTTTGGGTTATTGTATTTATGTAATCGCATGTTTATGAATTATGTAAAAAGGTCCCAACATCATCGTTAAAGGCATTATAGTTTAACAAACAAATAGCGAATTGAATAAATAAGACACAGTGTTGATGTTATTTTCTATTGGCCAGATATGAATACAATGGAGTTGTAAAAGTCATTAAGACAAATGGTCATTTGAATTGCGTATGTTCAATTTGATAAAACTCATATATCACTATAAGAAACAAGTTAGAATTTTTTAAGGTTGACTCACCCTCACAAACTACTCCTAAATTAGAAAAAAGATAAAGAAAATTTTGAACCAGTTATGTGATGATATTGTTTTATAATAAACAAGTCAAGAAGAGCCAACTTGGTTTATTTTTCGTGTATGTATAAACAAAAAATAATATTTTATTTTTGTTATTCTTTACTCGTTAAAAAAATGATAGAAATTTGGAATTTCAAATACTATGTTATCAATGTTGAATTGTCAACAAAGATATATATAAAAATGAGTCATATTCTTTATAAACTAGTTAATGTAAGTAAGATGTCTATTCACGAAAAGTAAGTTAGTGGAATTGAATTAAAGTGGTTCATTAGAAAAAAAATGCAATAATGAGCTTGATTTTTCGAAGTTGATTTGATTGTAATAATACTTGCAAATAGAAATGTCCAAACAGTAATTAAAAGCGGATTACTCCTCGTCGCACATAATTAACATAGTGTGTAACCTAATAATTACTGGCATTAATGCACACGGACAAGAAAGGATACATGATTAATTATAACACGATTAAGAAATTGTTTTTGATTATTTTGACCTAATTGAATTACACCAATTAATATTAACACAGAGATGTTAATTCTATAATTACTAATTTAACCAAGCAAATTCAATCACTATCACCGGTCAATTGTTTTTTACTTCTACAGAATCAAGATCACAATCAAAAGAATGCAATCGAAGAATACAAGAACATCAAGAACTTTATTGATCTCTAATTGAATTACAATTTGGAACTATGAATTTTGAATCAGAAAAGAACAAGGTATTCTTTCCGGTTATTTCATACACCACATATAACCAACTATAACAAACTAACTTTCAAGTTGACAAGACTAGTCCCTACACTTATTACAACATAACATCTATGACTTTCACCAAAGAACATAGTAATCTAAAGTTAATTTTAGACTTTAATCTCAATCTTCAACGATCTCCACCTTTGAGATTTAAAGAATAAAATGAACCTTTAAAAGTAGAAACTAATCAATTTGAAGTAGTTGTCGACAATGAACCAACTTAGAACCAGATACACTCTTTGTAAGCATGTCAGCTGCATTATGCGAGGTATCTACATATGTACTACAACTATCTTCTTAAACAACACATCTCTAATCCAATGAAGACGAACATCAATATGCTTTGACCTTTCATGAAAAACTTGATGTTTAGCAAGTTGTATAACACCCAAGTTATCACACCCAATCAATACATCATTGACAACAACTCCCAATTCAACAACAAACCCTTTAAGCCAGATAGCTTCTTTAACTGCTTTAGTAAGGGCCATGAACTTAGACTCAGTAGTAGATAAAGCAACAACGTGCTGAAGAGATGCCTTCCAGCTAACTGTTCCACCAAGTACTTTAAAGACATACCCAGTAATTGATCTACCTTTCTCATAATCATTTGCAAAATCAGAATCAACATAACCCTGCACAATAGGACTAAGAGACTCATGCTTATTAAACAATAAGCCAACATCTTGTGTACCATTCAAATACCTTAGTATCCACTTCACACCTTCTTAGTGACGCCTACCAGGATTACTCAAATATCTACTCACCAAACTTACTGCAAACCCAATGTCAGGCCTAGTGCAAAGCATCAGGTACATAAGACTACCAACAACACTAGAGTAAGGCACATTTTCCATGTACAAACGATCTTCTTCAAGAACAGGTGAATCTTTACTTGAAAGCTTGAAATGCATGGATAAAGGAGTTACCACTGGCTTAGACTCATGCATATAGAAATTCCTTAACACCTTTTTAGATAACCTCCTTGAGACAACTCGATACTACCAGCAACTCTATCTCTAACAATTTCCATACCAAGAATTTGTTTTGCCTCACCCAATTCTTTCATATCAAACTCATCTTTTAACATTTCTTTAGTGACATTAATCAACTCCTTATCCTTACTGGCCACTAACATGTCATCAACGTACAACAATAAGTACACCATATGACTGCCTTCATATCCTTTATAATACACACAGGTATCATAATCACTTCTCTTGAAACCTTGTGACACAATGTAGCTATCAAATCGTAGATACCATTGCCTAGGAGACTGTTTAAGCCCATATAAAGACCTTTTCAACAAACATACCACTCCCTATTCTTATGTTCTTCAAACCCCAAAGGTTGCTTCATGTATATTCTTTCATCAAGGTTACCATGCAAGAAAGCTGTCTTCACATCCAACTGCTCTAACTCCATATCATAAGCAGCTGATAGAGCTAGGATAATTCTGATTAATGAATGCTTGACCACAGGTGAGAACACTTCACTGTAGTCAATTCCAACTCTTTGTGTAAACCCTTTGGCTACCAGTCTAGCCTTATATCTAGGCTCTTGTCCAGGTAATCCTTCTTTAATCTTGTATAACCACTTACAATCAACCAGTTTCTGTCCAACTGGCTTCTCAACCAACTCCCAAGTTGGGTTCTTATGCAAAGACTTCATCTCATCTTCCATAGCAGCAATCCATTTGTCTTTCTCACTTGAGTTAATTGCCTTATAATAGGTCATAGGTTTAAAAGAACTCTCCATTTCAGCTACATTGAATACAAATGCTGAAATGTCATCTCTATACCTCACAGGAGGCACAATTTGTCTCCTTGGCCTACTAGTTTCTATGTCGTACTTAGTGGTATCTCTAATGTTACTTGGTCCAGCATCTTGAGTATTCTTATCTCCCTCTGGACTACTGCCATTAAGACTCCCATTCTCAAGTGGCTCCGCCTCAATTTGAACCACCTTACCCTTAATTCATTATACACCTCAGTAGTACTAGACTGATTCAACACATCCTTATACATGATGTTCTTATGGAATGTTACATTCCTGCTTACAATGACCTTTGGGGACCCTTCACCCATCCTCCACAATTTGTATCCTTTAACCTCATCTGGATACCCAATCATTACACACTTTTGAGCTCTTGTTTCTAGTTTGCCCTGATTTATGTATGAGTAAGCCACACATCCAAATACCCTTAGGTGATCATACTTAGTCTTGTTACCTGACCATCTTTCCATGGGCACCATCATGTCAATGGCTATTGAAGGGGACCTATTTACTAGGTATGCAGCTGTTTTGACAGCTTCAGCCCAAAAACTCTTTGGAAGACCTGACCCAATTAACATGCACCTTACTCTATCCAATAAGGTCCTATTCATTCTTTCTGCTAGGCCATTCTGTTGTGGGGTTCCTGGTATGGTTAAGTGCCTAGCAATCCCCATACTCTATAGTAATTATTGAATTCTTTATTACAGAATTCAAGTCCATTGTCTGTCCTTAATTTCTTAACCTTCCTCTCAGTTTGTGTTTCAATAAGAGTTTTCCACTCCTTGAAACTAGCAAATGCATCAGACTTTTGCTTCAAGATGTATACCCATACCCTCCTTGAGAAATCATCTATAATGGACATAAAATAAGAAGCCCCACCAAGAGACACTTGTCTAGCCGGACCCCAGAGATCTGCATGAACATAGTCCAGAACACCCTTGGACTTATGCATCCCCTTTGCAAACTTGACTCTTCTTGCCTTCCCAAGTATGCAATTCTCACATGATTCCAAGTCACAGTTGCCAAGACATCTTATAACATCTTGCTTCTTGAGTTCTAACATTCCATGCTTGCTCATGTGCCCAAGTCTTACATGCCATTGCATGTCTAGATCCCTTTCACTATCTAGTGAGGCTGCCACACTAACACCTGCAACACACCCATCCAAGGCATAGGTATTGTTGCTACTCCTGTTTCCTGTAAGTAAAACCAGGAACCTCTAACAACCTTGGCCTTACCATTTCTCAGGTTAACATGGTAACCATCTTTCTCAAATACACCTAAGGAGATCAAGTTTCTTTTCAAATTAGGTATATATCTGACATTAGTCAGCTCTATCTCAGTGTCATTGTGAAGTTTCAATGATATAGAACCTATACCTTCTATGTGAAAAGGCCTATCATCTCCTAATTGAACAACCCCTTGCCTTTCTAAACTTAGCTTCTTAAAGAAAGCTTTATTAGGCGTCATGTGATAAGAGCAACCAGAGTCTAACATCCACTCATGACTACATACCTGTCCGTTTGAGGCCATTAGAACATCTGCATTATCGTACCCATCCATGGATGCTTCAGGAGAACTGTGATTTGGGTGCCTTTGTTTGCTATATTCAGCCTTTCTTTTCTTCCATTCAGGGCATTCTCTTTTCAAATGCTTTTCTGAATTACAGACAAAACATCTCCGTCTGCCTTTGGACTTGGATCTTTGACCTCCAGGCTTACTTTTGCTTCGATGTTCTGATCTTCCTCTAACGGTCAACCCATCAATGCCCTCTTCCTTTGATTCTCCCTTCTTTTGTAATTCCTTCGAGTTCATTGCGGCTGTAACCTCTTCCATAGACAAACTTTCTCTACCAAACATCAAAGTGTCCACAAAGTGTTCATATGAAGGCGGCAACGATGATAGAAAGATAATTGCTCGGTATTCATCATCAATCTCGACCTCTATGTTCTTAAGATCAAGAATGATCTTGTTGAACTCGTCGATATGATCTTCAAGAGACTTCCCTGTGGACATTTGAAAAGTGTATAGTCGCTTCTTTAGATACAACCGATTCGCCAATGACTTAGTCATGTAGAGCCCTTCAAGTTTGTTCCAAACACCTGCTGCTGAGGTTTCCTTTGATACTTCCCGCAGTACTCTGTCACCAAGGCTCAGGATTATTGCACTGTGTGCCTTCTCCTGAGCTTCCTTTCTTTTATCTTGCAGTTCCCTCTTCTCTTTGCCGGTGATTCCTTCCGGCATGGTTACCGGACCTTCGGCGAGAGCATCTGCAATTCCTTGATGTACTAGTAACGCTAGCATCTTCACCCTCCAGAGACTAAAGTCATTTTTACCATCAAACTTCTCAATGTCAAACTTCATACCAATAACCATCCTTCAATCATGATTCAATGACTTGATCAGACTTGTTCTTCAAGCCACCGATTAGGCTCTGATACCAATTGTTTTTTACTTCTACAGAATCAAGATCACAATAAAAAGAATGCAATCGAAGAATACAAGAACATAAAGAACTTTATTGATCTCTAATTGAATTACAATTTGGAACTATGAATTTTGAATCAGAAAAGAATAAGGTATTCTTTCCGGTTATATCATACACCACATATAACCGACTATAACAAACTAACTTTCAAGTTGACAATACTAGTCCCTACACTTATTACAACATAACATCTATGACTTTCACCAAAGAACATAGTAATCTAAAGTTAATTTTAGACTTTAATCTCAATCTTCAACAATGGTCAATGATGCAAGAAATCAAAATATAGTGATTGATAATTTGAAATCATAAACTGAGTCATTTTAGTCACATGGAATCAAACCCAAAGATCCTCATTAGTAACCAAGTAATTATAGGACTTTATGTCAATAGAAGGTAGAACACAAGGCTTACGCAATAATTTCACTAACCCTACACACAAGGATCCTCACAAGTGGTTTAGCCTGACACGAGCATGAAACAATCCTCAAATCTTGATTCGGGAAATCGAAACATCAATCAAATCGAATGATTGATTCTTGATTCGGGGAGGTGGCATTCGCCTAAAATCGTCCAGAATGACAAAGGAAGGTCCCTAAAAATTGTAATCTATCTTGTTAAATATAGTTGAAATTAGAAAACCCACATCAGAACGACACTCTATGTACCCTACCTCACATTTCGTGTAGGCTACAATCACTCCACTAATTTGTCTCATGAAATATTGCCTATTTCATGCTCATTTAATGAAATGTATGGTGATAGACACATGGATTGTCGACTTCGATGTTACAACTCACATGACCTCAAATCTTGGCATGATTCATGATGAATGTTGTATCGTTGTTCAGAAAATGTGTTTGTTGGCAATGATACGATGGTTATTATCTCTCACTCTCAGAATTGTACTCCTTGTTTCGGCTAAACCATAAACCTTATATTCAATCACTTACTAGTTGTTGATCATTAATTTTTCATCATGTTCTCATGTCATGATTTTTCTATTCATTGTTGATCTGGCATGTTAAAACCTCCACTATCTGGTGCCTAGACCACACAAGGTTTATTCTCCTTTTGCTATTACATATGTCACTCGTGAGTTATGGCACTCACGTCTTGGTTATCCATCTGATTTTGTATTTTTCTCATATTTTATCTCTTCTTTTTTCTTCTAAATCTCTATAACGACTTGCAATGTTGGTAATACTTCCGAGTTTACTTGATTACCTTTTTAATCATCTTTATCTTATAGTACTTCACCTTTACATACCATCCATTGTATTTGGAGACCCTTTCCTACTTTTTCTTGTTCAGGTCACCATTACTAACGTTTGTTGGTTTTGGATGTATCATTTATCTTATCATTCTCAAGCAATCAAATCATTTTGTGATTTTGAACCTTCCCAGGTGATGAAATAAACCTGCTAACCAAGCTCATAACATAAGCCAAATCAGGCTTGGTGAACACCATAAGATACGTAAGACTTCCTACTACATTTGCATATGGAACCTTCTCTATATAAGAGAACTCATCTTCAGTACAAGGACTATCGTTCATAAACAACTTGAAATGAGCACCAATAGGAGTTTTAACAACCTTGCAACCATGCATACCATAAAGTTTCAAGACCTTATTTGTATAAGAGTCTGTGAAAAATTTAACTGTCTAGAACTCCTATCCCTGATAATTTCCATGCCCAAAATCTTCCAAGCATTACCAAGTTCCTTCATTTCAAACTCCATCATGAGTAACTTCTTTGTAGCTTCAATCTCTTCTTGCACCTTACATGCTATCAACATATCATCTACATATAGCAACAAGTACAAGTAATCCCTACTAGAACACTTTCTATGATACACACAACTATCATAGTCACTCCTAGTAAAGCCATGATTCACCATAAACTCATCAAACCGCTTGTACCACTGTCTTGGTGACTGTTTCAGACCATATAATGACCTCTTCAATAACACACTTTATCCTCCTTGCCTTTCACCTTAAAACCCATAGGTTGCTTCATATATATCTTTTCATCCAAGAACCCATGTAAGAAAGCTGTCTTGACATCTAGTTGTTCCAACTCTAGATCAAGGGCAGCTGTAATAGACAAAACCTACACGAATAGAAATGTGCTTCACCACTGGTCAAAAAATCTCATTATAGTCAATACCTTCCCTCTGAGTAAACCCTTTAGCTACCAACCGAGCTTTAAATCTTGGACCCTCAGAACCAGGAACACCATCCTTGAATTTAAACAGCCACTTGCAAGCAACCAGCTTCTAATCAACCGGCTTATCAACCAATTCCCATGTTTCATTCTTTTCTAAGGAATTCATCTCTTCAACCATAGCACCATACCATCTATCCCTTTCACCTGAAGAGATCACCTCAGCATAATTCAAAGGCTCATAGATACTCTCCTCTTCAGCAGTTAAGAAAGCAACCATTGACACATCTTCATCATGCCTGTATCTAATAGGAGCTACCACCTTTCTTTTAGGTCTATCTTTGGCAATGCTATGTGTAATCTGAGGTTCATGATTCATTTCACCTTCAATCTCACTGCTTGACCCATCATTCTTGTTTGAATCATCATCATACTCCACCTCAATCCCAACTTTCTTTGGAGACTGAGTCCGGATGTCAACACCTACAACATCCTTGAACAGCATGCCTTCTTGGAAATCTACATCCTTGCTTACTATACCCGAGATCCTTCACCTTCTAACCTCCATATTCTATATCCCTTAACACCCTCATGATACCCCAAAAGAACACCCTTTTGAGCCCTTGCATCAAGCTTATCCTGATTAACATGAAAGTAGACCACTGACCCAATCACCATCAATGACTGCAATTAGGCTTAACTCCTGTCCACATCTCCATAGGAGTCTTCATATCCAAAGCTCTAGATGGAGACCTGTTAATCAGATAAGCTGCAGATGTAACTAGTTCACCCCAGAAACCTTTTGGAAATCCAGCATGGATCCTCATACATCTAAGCCTTTCCAACAAAGTTCTATTCATTCTCTCAGCCAACCCATTTTGTTGGGGAGTACCCGGTACAGTACAGTGTCTAGCTATCCCATGAGCTCTACAAAACTCATTAAACTCACTATTACAGAATTCTAGCCCATTATCAGTTCTCAACTTCTTTACCTTCCTCTCACTTTGAGTTTCTACTATAGTTTTCCACTCCACAAACTTCATAAATGCTTCATTCTTATGCTTAAGAACATACACACAAACTCTTTATGAGTATCATCTATAATAGACAGATAACTAGCTCCACCTAGAGTACTAGTTATCTAAGCCTTTCCAGCAAAGTTCTGTTCATTCTCTCAACCAATCCATTTTGTTGGGGAGTACCCGTATAGTACTGCAGGATCGGTGAAAGGGGTCAATTACAACATAACAACACAAAGAGGAGATTAACTAGAACTTAATCAAACAGTAAGACTGATTAACTACAATAAGATACTAAGAACACAAGTAATGTAAGAGATAGAACACAAGTATATGGTTTTCAAGAATGCGGTATATTGTTTTCTCTATGTTCTATTACAAGTGTTACAAAGCATAATAGAAAGATACAAGAGCATGAGATACTTATACTACATCCTACAGCCAGCTATACTTTGAAAGCCAGCTAGATACAATTGACTAGACACAAAACAAAATCAATTGTAGAGTCAAAAGGCAGATTGTCTTTTGACTAGTGACTATGACATGCCATAGCTCACATCCTTATCTATTACAAAAAGGATAAAGTACATGAAGTAGAAAGTTACAGACTCAAGACCTCAATGTACAGTTACCAAAAGCATGGACCTTTTCACCAACTCATGTAAGTTGGTGACCTTACAGAGGTGCAGCGGAAAGGTGTCCGGCTTTATGGAAAAATACATCAGATAAAGCATGTGTTAAAAGTCTTTGGAAGAAATTTGTCTTCATGAGTTGAAGCTCCGGAAGACTTTGTCTCTAAGGCTTCGGAAGACTTCATATTTAGCTTCGGAAGATATTGATCTTGGCTTCGAAAGATTTCACACTTAGAATAATTCTGTTGTATGTGTGAAACTTGCTAACCATTCTTCTTCATAGCACTTATGCAACATGCAGGATAGACATTGGATGTTTAGGTTGCATCAGCCTCTTCATTAATCTCTACAAACTCCCCCTAGGTTGATGTTACCAAAACACTTAGTAGACTTCAGATATCAACAGTCCTCATTAGGATGATCACCAATCCTTTCTTTATAAGATGATTAGGATCCTTCAGACTGTCAAAATGTCTTCTCATATCAAAGAGGTAATACATAGGCAACTGGAACATATCTTGCCATGTGTAAATGTCTTTAGTGCCTTGATCTCTAATGACATGCCATCTTTATGGATTTGTGGTGTATGTCCAAGACTAGATGGGTCTTCCTGATGCTAGAGGAGCTATTTGAATTAGAGTTGATGTAGCATCCTCTGGCTGCACAACCTTAGGTTGTTCTGACTCATCCTGGGGTTTAGAAGAGGGTGCAGTCTTCTTCTTATTTGGCTTTGGTTTAGAAGCCATCCTCTTCTTTCTCTTTGTAGATTTTAACTGAGAAGACTGGCCTGTAGTACTGATCGATGTCATGTGGTCGGTCAAAAATATATATCAAAGAGTACCTAATCACCCTTAATAGTAAAGGGTAAGCAGGGTGTCGAATCCACAGGGAATCACAGGGAAGTGCTAGCAATGATTAATTTAAAAATATTAAACATTAAAAAGAAAATTGCTTGATTAATTGAATTGAGCAAGAATCAAATTAACAAAATAAAAGTTTAAGTTTTGAACAATCTCGGAGAAAAAGCAACCCACTTCAGGATTCAGGTTTGGCAAAGTTCCAATTTTTCTCGAATGAAACCTAGTGAGAAGTCATTAATGATGACTTATACATGATATGATTTAAGTGATAATCATGGACTAGAGTTTAAAGGACCTTATTCACACAATTACCAATTTGAATAATGAAACCCTAATTTTAATACTCAATCACACAATGATTAAAGACAACCAAAGTCATAGAATATCAACATTAGATCTAAACATAATCAAACCGTTTAAATAATCAAAATCATAAATTGAATCCAAAAGAACTTAAATGGTTCAAGATCCAATCTCAAATCTAGGTTACAACTAAGAAAAATAGAAACTTGCACAAACCCGTTCCCCGAAGTGAATCACAATTGATTTAGCCTTGCATCATCATCGATTCTTTAACAAAATTGTAATTGATCATGTGAATCTTGTAAAATTGATGATCTTGATGATGGAGTAGCTTGAGAATGATCAAAGATTGATAATTTTCGTCCCAAATTTGTTGTGTAAAAGTTGTCATTCGAATTAGGGTTTTTTTTCCTTTTAAATCCCTTTAATTTAGGTCAAATCTTCAACAAAATCCCGGACCCCGGCGTCGGTGGCGCCTATGGAGGCGTCGGTGGCGCCACCTCCCTGTTAAACCTTGATTTTCATGTGTAACTTTTTGATACCTTTCCGTTGATAGGTCGTGGGTCCCGTAACTCTTTTCCTAACTCAAGTTATGCCCGTTTTAAGATACCGTTGTCGTACAACTTCGGTTTATCATATCTTTACTTCTTGAGCTCCGATTCTCGTCCCATTTCTTCCAATTTCTTCCTCTTCACGTTTAACCTACAATCACAAAATAATCCCAAAAGTAACTCTATTTCTCATAAATTTTCATGTAAACCATGGAAATAAAGTCGTTAAACATTGAACTTTCACCACCCGATCACAATCCCCACACTTACCTTTTGCTTGTCCTCAAGCAAAGCTAATTTTAGTTTATAAAACCATCATTGAAAATATACATCACTAGTCCCTTATTAAAAATCAATTAAGGTCCAAGGTCATGCCCTTATATATAAGATTTTCCTCGTTCAATAGGTTTACATTCTAGCAAGTCAATTACAGGCAAAATAAGAAATCACCCAACTAAGACTAACATGATTTTGATTTTTAGTCTCATGTGCATACCCCTCACAATAATTCACTCTTCTCGTTTATATATGGACTAGTAAAATATGTACTAGTGTAATCACTCAATAACCAATATACCATCTTGTCCACATAAACTTGTATAGCAATCACACCTCCACCATTTGCATAGATCTTGCACACATCTAAAGGACTTACGGGTTTTTGGGCTTAGATACGGGTAGGAAGGTTTTTTTTTTTTTTTTTGACTAACGCAACCAAAGATGTAGACCAAATCGTTAAACCATCGTTATCAACATAAATCACAAAGTGACTCACTTTACTCCTTTTATGATTTTTTTTGAACGGCTTAACGATCGGTTATCAACTAACACATGGCTTTATTTATCGGTTTTAACAAAAGAATGGTTTACGGCTCGACATGGCTACTAAGGTTAGGATGGAAAACAATAACACATGATAACATGTAAATGGGTTCCTAAATTGCCTTTGTCATTATATGCAAACATCTTGCTTATTGTTTTGGTATGCATCAAACAATACAAGTTCTGTAACAAACGTAGTATATGGCCTACTCTCAACAAATGAATATATAATTGTGTTTTAAGTAATAGGCTCAAAATCTCACCAAGTAGGAATTTAGGCTACCGATATGCACACGAGTTTATTATATCACAATCTTGTTAATACTAACCAGGCATCCGTCACATTTGCAAAAATAACCTGCTAGAAAACTTTTGTTCCCGAGACTTGAAACATATGGCCATGACCTATGATCTATATCAATTATTTAATAAACAACAAGTAACGTGTATTGAAAATTCTGGTTTTCTAAGCACGCTAAACTTTCCTTGAAACATCAAACATAGATCAACATTCAAGTTTTTTTTACCATAACAGACATACCTGTAGATGCACACCTTCCCACATACATTGTTATTGTTTGACCCCCCAATCACAGATTAAACACACCAAAAGAAAAGAGACGAAAATACGCGAAACATAAAGTGTTCAACCTGACACAGATAGAGTGGAGAAACACATGGACCTGATCAAGTGATCAGAGAGTGTTCTGATCTTATCCAAATGGAGGTCTGGGCAGTGGTGGTCCAAAGAAAGATTCCATCAAACTTTGATGCATGGCGTGCATGTCAAAGCTTCCGGCTTCTCCCATTGCGTATGAGCTTCCATCAGGTGTTGTATCCCGTGGCACCCACTGTGACAGTTGAGCTTGTGGGTACCTCTCATATTGTTGCGCTGACATGTATTCTGGTAGCGTACTCCAGTCCACCGGTTGTGGATGAGCTTGATACGGCAGCCCTGCGTGGTAATCATTGTAGTGGCGAACCTGCTCCTGATACAAAAAATAGTCATTAATATATTGTTCTCATGCATATGCGGCGTCCCGCGCATACATCCTCATATCATCACGTAGCTCTCTGTCGCGTTGTTCTTGTGCTGCCCATGCATCCCTCCTTTGTTTTTCATACTCCTGCGCCCTCCTATCGTAACTCTCTCCTCCACCTTCTTTGTCTTTCTCGTTCGCGAGACTGCTCATCATATATGTGCCTCTGATCCAAGGTCCATCCTGAAAATCCAAATGGTCTAGCCCTGACAACTGCTTCCTGAATCTCTTCTTCCTCCGTTCGTGCCCTTGTGTCGGCACCCATATCCTCAAGCGCCCCCACACTACCTTGTCCCATAGTTACATCATCTGCATTCTCATAGTGAGGTACATCATCTCGTCTTACCATAAACACTCGACCACTGTCCTTGTCTCGTAGTTGATAATGCGTAGCGGTCTTCTTGTATTCCCACGATTGTCCTCCCAACCGATTAAGATTGAACTTCAGAACAGTAATTAGAATGGCTAAAGCATCATTGGACACAACTTTTTGCTTACGCAACATCATAGTAATTAATCGACAATGTGGGATCATCAATCGGGCCCTACTCTCACGACTTTCCCAAATGTTCATCATTACCAATTGCCGGTATGACAACATGTGTCTACCGGTGAGGAGAGCATGAAGTACTCTTAACTCATAATGTCTCACCTTCCCTCTATCAGAGATTCTAGGAATCACATTCTTGCTTAGGATCACTGTTAACAGCTTTGGTAAAATCTTCATGTTGCTTCTGTTCATGTTGTCAGAATCTAATGCAGTGATAGGAACAACAAATACATCATTCAATACCTCTCGTAGATAATCCCCAGTTGGGATTTCTAGAATTGAGCTTTCATGGAGATATTCATAAGGCCCGGGTGCAGTGTCAAACTTGGCTACTTGTGAGATTGTTTGAAACGACATAACCATTGTCTTCCCCCCGACTTTGCCAGTTAATGTGGTGGTATGTGGTGGGTTTGATCCATCTTTTCTAACCAAAGTAGACATCCATTCCATAATCTGATTCACATAAACATGTGGGCGATCCATCTTGACAAATGTTAGTACTTCCCTCCACCCCAATCTTTCAAAACATTCAACCACGCCAAACATTCGAAATTCTGGTAGTTCCATAGGTCTCTCACAGACCATGAGTGTTGTAAGATCATTTTTGCCTTTGAACTTATCCATATACAGTTGCGGTTGCATCTCTCGTGGGAATTTGGACAGTGGTTTCTTGTACTCCGTCCAGACGGGATTCCCATCAGAGTCATAGTCAATGTCATCACCACTGGAGTTAGTTCCCATTGTTTCATCCATTTCATTGTCAGAACTTGTTTCACTAATGGTGCTTGTGCTGCGCCTTGAACGTTTTCCAGAGGGTTCCAAAGATGAGGCAACAGCTTTGCCTTTTCCTCTAGAGGTTGATTCCTTGGTGCGTGGCATTGTTCCTGCAAATAACAATATCTCTATTTAGTCACCATCACCATTAAACAATAATTGTGTTGGTTAAGAGTTCTATCGCACATACCTAATAAGGATATAGAAACCTATTTAAGCAAATAGACATCAAATTAAGTATATACGATAGGAGATATACCATGAGCCTATAATCTCCTATATTCAGTACTTTCTCATGATTTCACATTGTTATGGACTTATAGCATAAAATTCACAATGGTAAGAATGGTCATAACAACGTTAGAGTTGATGGATCATCCAATGACAAGGGAGTTTTAAGTCCAAGTACACACTAACACCATATCCTCCATATGAACACTTTCCTCTCTACTTCTTACCAACATTCCTAAGGTCATCATGTTTCAATTTATCCCACAACTCGTGTGTACTCAACAATATGGTCTAAGTAAAAGCAATTCAACATACAAACTACACGTACATGAATCGATAGAGCATTTACTAAAAAATCAAGATTTTCCATATGAATTTGAACATACCATGACATTCTTGAAGCACAACATGTAATTATGTAATCAAAATCATACATTCGCACAATGTGATACTTTTAGAAGAAAGAGAAGAAGGACGAAGTGAATTGCAACAAAAACCCCCAAAATTCACGAACTTCAACTCCCGTTATCTCGCAAACGAGTGTGAATCTTACAAAACTAACCGGAGAGATGCGATCCTCTCGAAAAACTAAGCGAGATGCACCTAAGATTTGCTTAATTTGGTTGAGAAATGATGAAGTTGGAAATTTAGGGTTTGGGTGTTCTTAAGGATACTAGAGAGAAAGATGAAGAAAGATGATGAAAAATGAAGTTTGATCCTTCCTTACATGATTATTTATGTTTTTAATTGTTTGTGGGTGGAAAATTTCGGACTATTTGCTTCAAAATAGGTTGACCCGCGCCCTCCTGGGCCGCGGCGTCGGTGGCGGTGGCATTGGCGTCGGTGGCAGTGGACCGGCGCCCAGCCCAGCGTCGGTGCACACCGCCCGACAGAAACTTTCTGGGCTACTGACGCCTTCGCGTCGGTGGCGGTGGTTTTGTTTTGTTTTGTTTTTTTTACCACTGATTGTAAAGTAAGATAACAAAGAAAAGAATAAGAATACTAAAAAAAACTCTATCAATAATAATATTTAGCAATCAATTAAATATTTTTGTTTTGTTTTTCTGAAATCGTGCCACCTTTCGCACACCCCACCGAAAAATTTATGATTCGCCCCGAATCGTGGATAGGTGTGTTCACATACCTTATGAGTCAAGATTCTCCTCACACTTGGGTGTTTGCGTGGTCGTGCATAAAGAAGAAAGAGAAATTAAAATAAAAAATAAAAATACATAGAAAAATAAGTCTTAAACTCACTTTCGTAGGAATCACGGTTGCATTTAGCATATGCAACAAGCCTTTTAAACCCCTCGGTAACCCCGAGTGGACGAGTGAAGTCTCGTGAGGGTTTCTAGGGAACATACCCACAAAGTTCTCCGAGGTGCCTCCCGGGAAGCGCTAAGTTTTAGGTCTTCAGCCAGACCGTTACCTGAACCTTACTCATTGGTCGTGTATGTTGGTGCACTTACCAAGAAGCTCACCAACTCGTCGACATTTCTGCTCACATCCTTACTGTTCACATAATGTTTTAATCGATGCCCGTTCACCATGTGTCGCACACCATCCTTAGGGTCTTCGATCTCCTGTTGTGAATCAATGGTATGATGCACAACTCTTGATAGACGATCCGCTACCACGTTCTCGCTTCCCTTCTTATCACGTATTTCCACATCAAATTCTTGTAGTAACAAGATCCAGCGTATGAGTCTAGGTTTGGCATCCTTCTTCTCCATTAAGTATCTGACTGCACTGTGATCAGAATAAACAATTACTTTACTTCCCCATATGTATGATCGGAATTTATCTAAAGCATATACTACCGCAAGCAATTCCTTTTCGGTTGTTGTATAATTTAATTGTGCATCAGCTAATGTTTTGCTAGCATAGTATATGGCAACGGATGTCTTATCCACCCGTTGACCTAAAACAGCCCCAATTGCGAAATCGCTTGCATCACACATGATTTCAAATGGAAGTGACCAGTTAGGTGATTGCAATATTGGGGCTTGCACTAATTTATCTTTTAAAGTGTTGAAAGCGTGCAAACATTTTTTATCAAACACAAAGGGTACGTCTTTTAAGAGTAAATTACATAAGGGTTTAGTTATGACACTAAAACCCTTAATGAACCGTCTATAAAACCCTGCGTGTCCTAAGAACGACCGCACACCTTTAACATTAACCGGAGGAGGTAGAGTAGAAATTATCGTAATTTTGGCCCGATCTACCTCAATTCCCCGATTAGATATGACATGACCTAAAATCGTTCCCTCTTGAACCATGAAATGACTTTTCTCCCAACTTAAGACCAAATTCGTTTCGACGCATCGTTTCAAAACTTTGGTTAATTCGTGTAAACATTTATCAAAGGTAGCACCAAAAATTGAAAAATTATCCATGAAAATTTCTAAGGACTCCCCGACCATATCTGAAAAGATACTCATCATACACCTTTGAAAGGTGGTCGGGGCATTACACAAGCCAAATGGCATTCGCCTAAAAGCGAATGTGCCATATGGGCAAGTGAATGTAGTCTTTTGTTGATCCTCAGGATGAATAGCAATTTGATTATACCCTGAATAACCATCTAGAAAACAATAAAACTATTGACCTGCCAATTTTCAATGATTTGATCAATGAATGGAAGTGGAAAGTGATCTTTAGATGTGGCAGCATTTAATTTCCTATAATCAATACAAACACGCCACCCGGTTACCGGCCGGTGGCAATTTGTTCACCTTTCTCACTTTTGACTACCTGTATACCTGCTTTCTTCGGTACCGTTTGCGTTGGGCTTACCCATGTACTATCAGAGATTGGGTAGATTATTCCTGCATCCAACCATTTATGTACCTCTTTTTTCACCACTTCTCGCATGTTTGGGTTCAACCTTCTTTGAGTATCGCGGGACGGTTTGGCATCGACATCAGTTATGATCTTGTGCATCACAATTGAGGGACTTATACCTTTCAATCAGCAAGTGTCCACCCTATCGCTGCTTTGTATGTATGAAGAACCTGTAACAAAGAGGCTTCTTGATCTTCTTCTAAATTGGCTGCGATGATTACGGGCAAGGTGTTGTCCTTCCCCAAAAATGCATATTTAAGGTGGTTGGGAAGATCTTTTAATTCTAACTCCGGTGGGTTTTCCAAAGAGGGCTTCATTTTTTTTTGTCTATGTGCTCTGGCAAGTTTTCAACTTGATATGTCCATGGTGGTCTACTGGCATCGATAACCATCAGGTCCAACTTTTGTTCTTCCATCTCTAAAGCTTTCATATGATTCCAACCTGCATCATCACAAACAAAGCAAGTCTCTGTGGTGACATCCTCACTTTCGTGAGGGTAACACTCATCAATGACGTCCGCCATAAAGCATTCATCATTTGGTAGAGAATTGGGTGTATTAGAAAACACATTTAAACGCAATTTCTTATTACCAAATGTCATATCCACTGTACCGGTTCTATAATATATCAAAGCATTTGCGGTGGCCAAGAATGGTCTACCAAGTATGACATTAGGTTGCTTTGTTCTATCATTTGACACATAGTCCAAAACCAAGAAATCAACCGGTAGTAAAAATCTTCAACCATAACAATCACATCATAGACGATCCCTCTAGGAAGCTTAGGTGTTAAATCGGCTAATACCATCGTGGTATCTGCCTTACGAAGTGGACCGAAATCATATTGATCATATAGCTCCCCGGAAGGATACTTACACTTGCTCCAAGATCCAATAACGCCCCTGCCATTTTAAAGTCACCAACTTGAATTGGTATCAAGGGCGTTCCAGGATCCCGAAGTTTTAGAGATAAGGAACCCATCAACACAGCACTCACTTTTTCTGTTAAATCAAGCCTTTTTGGAAATTTATTATTTCGTTTTTGAGTACACATGTCTTTAAGGTATTTAGCATAAGCCGGCACTTGTTTAATTGCATCAAGTAAGGGAATGTTGATTTTTACTTGTTTGAAAATTTCCCAAATTTCCTCTTGTTGAGGACCTCGTTTATTTGAAATCTTTGACTTTTCAGGATTTTCTAAAGCTTTTGGATAAGGAATGTTGCGAACCTCCATATCCTTATCATTGACCTTAGGTGACTCTTGCTTTAACACGTGTTTTTGTGTATCTTGAAAAGCTACTTTTTTATGTTTCCTAGTTAATTATATGTCCGGTTCACACTCGTCATCACTTTTCCCATCCTCACCAAGATCCTCCACCACTCCGTCTTGAAATGGTGGTGGAGATACCACTTTGTTATCATACACTTTACCGGAGCGAAGAATACTTACCTGATTGATGTTTGCACTGTTTGTACTTCTGGCACCGGACGTTTGATGTTGGGGATTAATAGTGGTATCACTAGGTAATGTTCCTGGATTTCTTCTCAATTGTGCCATCTCCTCTGCAATTTGCCCGACTTGCTTAGCTAACGCGTTTACAGTTTTATCCCGTACCTCATTGTCTTTTTTAATCTCCCTGAGAAAGTCCATGACCTCTGATAGATTATTTGAGCCTCCTTGATCAACATTAGGTTGATAATTTCTTGGATATCTTTATTGTATCCCCCTTGATTGTAGTTTTGATTATTATACATCGGTTGTCGGTTCTGATACGATTGACCTCCTTGATTTGGTACCTGAAAATAAGGATTAGATTGGTTAGATGTGTTGCCATATTTAAAATTGGGATGATTACGCAAACCTGGATGATATGTATTAGAATTCATATCATATTGCTTTCGATCACCATATACTTGGTTAACCTCTTCCTCCGCTCGACCTACTTGCATTGAGCACTCCATAATGGCATGTCCCAAGTCGCCACATCCTTCACACACCGAAATAACTGGACCGCCTTGAGTTGTCACATTTCCTCCATTAAGATTCAAACTCGCCAATTGGCGTTCCAACATTTGATTGGCTTTCTCCAATTGTTCTAATCTTTCATTTGCGTTAACAGTTCCCACGGATCTAACAATGGCATGTTTCTTCTTCCTATTAGACTGAGCCTGCCTTTTTGAGTTTACCGCCATCTTCTTTAAGAATTCCCAATCCACCTCGACATGATTGGAAAGAAATGTTCCTCCCGTAGTGGAATTCATATCCCGGATATCATCGGTGGATAATCCATCATAGAAAGCATTGATCAACTCCCATTGTGGAATGCCATGATGAGGACAATTCCTTAATAATTGCTTAAATCTTTTCCACGCTTCATAGAAAAGCTCACCCGGTTGTTGTTGGAAGTTCCGAATATTAGCTCTTGCATCACTTGTTCATTGAGGTGTGTAATACTCTTCTAAGAATTGTTGTTGCATATCCTCCCACGTGAAGATGCTTGCGGATGGAAAGGATAGAAACCATTGTTTTGCGGCATCCTTTAATGTGAGTTGAAACAATACTAGCTTAACTTGGTCCGGTGTAAACCCTTGTCCTCCAATTGTGCCCACACTGCTTCAAATTCCGAAATATGAAGGTAAGTTCTTCAGTTCCTTTACCATAAAAAGATGGCAACATGTTCAAGCCTTGAGGTCTCACTTCAAAGGATCTACCATGTGCAACAGGCTTACTATTGGAGATGAGTTGATTGCAATTTGAGGTCTGAAATGGCTTTCAACTCCTCGAATTGGGGCACGGTGATGGACTTGTGGTAGACCATCATGATGTTGAGGAAAACCCGGTTGAGGATGTTGATTCATTGGTTGCCTCATGCCTCTTGGAGGACCTTGATTAGCCATTTGAAAGATTGGGTTAAAGTGATTATTATATCCTCCCGGATGTTGATATCTATAGTTAAACCCAACTCCATCTTCCTCTCCGCCTCTATAACAAACATGTGAATTTTCATGTTCGATTCCATCATCCCAATTCGATACTCGATCCCTTATGTCTTCATCACCGTGCACACCATCATTCCGACTAGAATTGGATTGATTGAACTGAACTGAAGGATTTCTTGGAGTCTCATAGTTTCTAGCCGATTCTTGCTGAATGGGTGGATTGGGTTGTGGGTAAACACGAGTATTTTCACCTATTGGGACTTGTGGTGGTTGAGGTATAGGGTTTCCTTGAACTGGGTTAAATGGTGGAACTTGTTGCTGAGTTGGTGGAGCATTATGTGGCGGGAACAGTGGGGGAGGAATATCTCCTAAAGGTTGTTCCCTTTGTGGCGGAGGTTGGTGGGACGAAGCACCTTGATTACCCGAGTTATTCGTATTGTTGAATGGATTGCTCTCTGGAGTCTTGGAAAGTCTTCGTAAAATTTGACTAGCTTTGGCAGACGAAGTTCCTTCTTCAGACCAAGTACCTCGTGCAATAGGAACTGTCGAAGGATTTGCTTTGTGAAAGACTCGGTTGTCTCGTGCTGTTTTCTCAATCTCAGGATCAAAAAGCAACGGTGAAGTTCTTTCGGAACGTCTCGTATGCATAAGAGTCTTGAACTACCTACACACAAGAAACAAATACCCGTGTAATTCCGAACGACAAAAAGAACAAATAAACTAAAACAAAACAAGAAAAAGAAAATCTTTTTTATGGATTTTTAAGAAAACAAATAACTATTACTAACACTAAGCGCAACGATTCCCCGGAAACGGCGTCATTCTGATCGATGTCATGTGGTCGGTCAAAAATATATATTAAGAGTACCTAATCACCCTTAATACTAAAGGGTAAGCAGGATGTCGAATCCACAGGGAATCACAGGGAAGTGCTAGCAACGATTAAATAAAAATATTAAACATTAAAAAGAAAATTTCTTGATTAATTGAATTGAGCAAGAATCAAATTACAAAATAAAAGTTTAAGTTTTGAACAATCTCGGAGAAAAAGCAACCCACTTCAGGATTCAGGTTTGGCAAAATTACAATTTTTCTCGAATGAAACCTAGTGAGAAGTCATTAATGATGACTTATACATGATATGATTTAAGTGATAATCATGGACTAGAGTTTAAAGGACCTTATTCACACAATTACCAATTTGAATAATGAAACCCTAATTTTAATACTCAATCACACAATGATTAAAGACACCAAAGTCATAGAATATCAACATTAGATCTAAACATAATCAACCGTTTAAATAATCAAAATCATAAATTGAATCCAAAAGAACTTAAATGGTTCAAGATCCAATCTCAAATCTAGGTTACAACTAAGAAAAATAAAACTTGCACAAACCCGTCCCCCGAAGTGAATCACAATTGATTTAGCCTTGCATCATCATCGATTCTTTAACAAAATTGTAATTGATCATGTGAATCTTGTAAAATTGATGATCTTGATGATGGAGTAGCTTGAGAATGATCAAAGATTGATAATTTTCGTCCCAAATTTGTTGTGTAAAAGTTGTCATTCGAATTAGGGTTTTTTTTCCTTTTAAATCCCTTTAATTTAGGTCAAATCTTCAACAAAATCCCGGACCCCGGCGTCGGTGGCGCCTATGGAGGCGTCGGTGGCGCCACCTCCCTGTTAAACGTTGATTTTCATGTGTAACTTTTTGATACCTTTCCGTTGATAGGTCGTGGGTCCCGTAACTCTTTTCCTAACTCAAGTTATGCCCGTTTTAAGATACCGTTGTCGTACAACTTCGTTTATCATATCTTTACTTCTTGAGCTCCGATTCTCGTCCCGTTTCTTTCAATTTCTTCGTATTCTTCACGTTTAACCTACAATCACAAAATAATCCCAAAAGTAACTCTATTTCTCATAAATTTTCATGTAAACCATGGAATAAAGTCGTTAAACATTGAACTTTCACCACCGATCAAGTACCAGATTGATCTTCATTATCTTTCTCGGTTGGACTTCCTCTCTCTCAGGCTCAGAAGGAGAGGGAGGTTGACCCTGCTGTGGATCAGAAGATGAAGCTTGTTGAGTTTCAGCAGAGGTCCAGGTTGTGTTGTCTCTGGTTGTTCAACCTTAACCTCCACTTCAGGTGGGGCTTGACTTGGAGTGGAGTGTAAGTCAATGAGCACTCCACTTTTGATCTTCTGCTTGATCACCCTAATATGCTCATCCATAGTGGATAGAGACATGGGGCCAAGTCTCCTTTCGGAGAATCCATATAGCTTCAAGAAGCTCATCATCATCTGCCTATCAGCAACTTCTTCATGCTCTTTTGGATGATAGCTCTTGATTTTGCATCTTCTTCCCTTAGCTTCTTCTTAGTTGTTTTTCTGTCCTTGACTATCTCAAGTTCAAGCTACTCAAACTCAACATAGTCATAGGACAAGGGAAGAAATGCATCTGCCTGATAAAAGCATGTGGCACTCAGGTAGTTGATCATCTTGATCCTATCTTCTTCTTTGTCTACCTGAGGTTCTTGTTGAACCACATCTTCTTGTGCAGGACTTTCCTGAACTGGAGAGAGGGTAGACATATCCTTATACAATCTTTTTCTTCTTCTCTCTTCTTTGACTTGTACTAGAAGCTCTGCATCTTCTGCCTCCTTCTTATCCTTTGACCTTTTCAGGTTAATCAGTTCATTCAACTCATCTAAGGGGAGAGAGATGGCATTGTTTATGTCATAGTTCCTTGTCTGCAGATAATTTATCCTGACTGCCCTTAACTTATCATTCTGAGTATCTGGTCTGGGGGCAGCCCTGATAGCAGACTCCATGAGTCTTGAAGACTCAGCAGAGGAACTTTCTCCTCTCAGCTTTCTTTTTCTCTCTCTCTCTCTCCTCCTTCTCAATCTCCTCAGATGTCATCTTTCTTTTCCCTTTGTCACTCACAGACCTTCGTGACTCAAGGTGGAGAGAGCTTTGTCCTTCATTGCTTGATGCAGCTTCTGAGCTCTGGCCAGAGAGAGGTTGAGAAGCATATTCACCAGCAGGTGTCTCAATAGGAGTGTGGATCTCTGCAGCAGTTGTTGATAATGAGACAGGGGTCTCAGGTTCTGTCACTGGGCCTTCAGTCAAGGTTTCCCCTATGAAACTAATCTTAGGGTCTGCCTCAACATCCAGTTGACCGATGGCATTGTTTGATTGCCTAAGTCTCCTTCTTAAGCTGAACTCTGCAGTGATCATGTCTTGGATTCTTTGAGCTAGTCTGTCAGCTTGTCTTGATTTGCTTGGATTGACAAGTGGCATGTTGACTAGATCCAGACCTTCATAGTAGTTCAAGGTCTGAAAATTTAGAACTTCTTACTGTCCTTGAACTCTTATGATGATTAGGTCTTTCCTGATGTTGTCATACCTCCACCTAATTATGTGATTAGAATATGGTGAAGATGACATAGCCATTGGTATCCCTCCTCAAACAAACTCTGTATGAAGGAGTCTGTGTAGTCCACATCAATGTGAATTTGAGGAGGTTGCTGAGAATGCACAATTGCGTCCACTATCTCTGAAGAACTCCCAGGTTCTGTGGCTGTAATGACTTTCTCCCCCTTTTTTGGTAGCATCACCCACTTGCATAGGTGAGCTGAAAGATAGGTTAATCACATCCACAGGTTCTTGTGTTCCTGGTTGAGCTCTTTTTAAGGGTCTCCCAGCTAGTTTTTCCTTAAGATATGAAATCTCAAGTTGCTGATCATTGATCCTGTTGTGTAAGGTACTCACCTGAGATTCAAGGTGACTGACCTTTGAGACTAAATAGGTGCATGTTTTAGTCAGTTTGTGCATCTTTAGTCTTAGATTCCCCTCATCTTCATCAGAAGAATCATTGGGGCATGAGATGATTGGACCAAAGTCCTCTCTCTCACCACCAGCTTCAGGTTCTTGGCTGCTGGTTTTCCTCTGCTCACTAGAAATCTTAGTTGAGATGTCAGTGGGCTGAGTTACCATGGTTGAGGTCTTAATGATGTAATCACTTTCTGAAGTAAGAGCCTCTTCCATATGGACATCCTGAACAGGTTCAGAAGTGTCCACCTTAGTTGTGGGTAACTGATGTAGGATAGATATAGGAGACTCAGGAGCATTCATCTCTCTTTGAGTAGGGGTAAAGAAAAGAGACTCATTATACTCACTGAAACCTAGATCTTCATCAGTATAGAAATCAAGGTTGGGAATTGGTTGGTTGAGATCTATAGGCTGGGGATAGTAACTATTCCCTAAAGGTTGATTACTTGAGTGTTGAGACTCAGAGTGATGGCTTAAGGCAGTTGGGCTAATGAGCTCATCAGGCTGAGCATGAGGAACCTCAGAACTGATTCTTGAAGAGATGGGAGTGGTCTGCTCCTCAGGAGAAGTGGGAGCTCTAGTGTCCACTTCTACCTGTAAAGGTGAGTGTATGGGGGCCTCCATAGACTGAATAGTCTGAGCAGGGATTCGTTTCGATTTTCTTTGGTAAGTGAGGGTAATTTGAGGCTGTGTGGGTGGTTGGGAGGCAGCAGGTGTGGGCTCAACACTAGCTTGTACTACTAGGTTGTCACCTTGAGCAATGAGCTCTAACATTTTTGGGACTAGGGCTGTTTCTACCCCAGAGAAGCCAACAGTGGGCTTTCTCAGTATTTTAAAGATGTCGGGCTTCATCTGTCCCAATTTAAGAATGTTACCTGTTTCCCTCAACTGTGAGCCCAGTTCACAGTTAAGAATGTACTAGACATATCTAGGAAACATGTAATACTCTAAGGAGTCTAAATTAGCAAGTAAATTGGTATAAACAAACTGAGAATACCTGAACTTGACCCCTTGAACCATTTCATGGATGATGAAGGAGAGATCCTCAGGAATTTGGTCCCATCCACCATGCTTGTTTGATAAGCTGTGGATGACCACCTGGAGCAGGAATCTCCACCGGGATAAGACCTTCCCTTTCCTAAAGGTCTTTACAGAGAAATCTCCCTCATATCCCATCTGCTCAAAGGAATGATTAACAACTTCCTTTGGGAAGAACACCTCACTTTCTTCATCATCCAGCTGAAGATGCCTATTGATGATGGCTGGAGTGATGAAGATTGTTCTCCCTTACACTGTGGCAGACAGTGCCTTCTCTCCGTCCATAATAACCTCTTAGCAGGTCTTCCAGAATTCAAGCAAATGATCCCCATAAAGAGGAGGATCAATGGTTAGGGAGGTGAAATAGTTGGACAAAGCTAAGAATCGATAAACCTCTGAGAAATGAGGATCTTTCGCAGAGCTTAACAGACCAACCTGATTATGTTGCCTGTGTAGCTGCATAGTAAAGTTGGGATCATTTCTGTGAGCAAGGTTGGCCATTTTGAGGTAGCTTAAAGATGAAGAAAGAAGGAAGAAAGAAATTTCAGAGAGAAATTTGGGTTTTTAGGTTTGGAGGAAGAACAGATGATAGAAAGAGGGGGAAACCGTTGGGTTTATATATGAGAGGGATTTCAGATAAAGTTTAATGAAAGAAGATAAACTTTGAAATCCAGATGTCGGTCCCACCTCTGAAAAAGTAGTTTACTTTTGCTCAAAAAGTAGTTTTCTTGGAAGTCAAAAAGCTTCCGAAGGTTAATTATCTTCGGAAGTTTTAATTAAAAAGCTTCCGAAGCTAAAATGACTTCGGAAGATTTTCCTGAGAGTTTTGAAAATATTGCTTCGGAAGAGAAATTAAAACTTGATTGCTTTGTATATAAAATACAAAGCTTCCGAGAGTTAATTTTGCTTCAGAAGTAAATGGTCCTTGAAAATAAGTAAGTGTCTGAGACAAGTATTTAAGCTTCGGAAGATAGATCTGAGAACTCTTCCGAAAGTAAATTTCTTAGACAGTTATTATTTTGAGGCATGATTTGCTTCCGAAGTTAAAAACATAACTTCCGAAGTATCATAAATTTTTCAAAAATCTAAGGAAAGTCTTCAAAAGAAATTTTCATCCAAAGAAAACGTGAGCTTATGAAAGTGATGAACTAGACAACTTAGGACACACATATTTTAAGAAATAATAAGAATTAGTTTTAAGAAAAACCTACTCATAGTTTATCATCCCAATAGCTGATATTAAATTTAAATCTCTGTTCATCAAAAGCCTTTGTAAACAGATCAGCATATTGTTCATCTGTGTGAACTTTGACTAGTTTAATTAATCCCTTTTCATAGTTATCTCTTATTAAATGATACCTGATATTGATGTGTTTGTCCTTGAGTGCTGCACAGGGTTCTCTATGATTGAGATAGCACTATTGTTGTCTATGTGAATGGGAGTCTCCTTGAAGTTTAACCCATAGTCTAGCATCTGATTCTGAATCCAAAGCACTTGAGCACAGCAGCTTGCAGCAACAATGTATTGCTGCAGTTGATGCAGAGACACGAGATTGTTTCTTGCATTGCCATGAGACAACCCTTCCACCAAGGAACTGACATTCCCCAGATGTAGACTTTGCAGTCATGTTGCAACCACCATAATCACTATCTGTATAAGCATACAAATAAGTCAGGATTCTTAGGGTACTATAAACCAAGTGTTGAAGCACCCTTGAGGTATCTTAGAATTCTCTTAACAGTGATGAGGTGAGACATCTTAGGGTTGGCTTGATATCTTGCACAGATGCATGTAGCAAATATAATATCAGGCCTGCTAGTAGTAAGATACATAAAGACCCAATCATAGCCCTGTATAAGTGCTCATCTACACACTCCCCCTCAAGATCAGGTCCAAGGGAGTGGTTTCTAGCTATGGGTGTCTTAGCAGTATTACAATTAGTCATGTTAAACCTCTTGAGTATGTCCTGAACATACTTTGACTGACTTATGAAGATGCCATCTTCAACTTGCTTCACTTGAATTCCAAGAAAGAAATTAAGTTCCCCCATGGCACTCATTTCAAATCTGTCTTTCATCAGCTTCTCAAAGTTTTTGCAGAGCTTTGGATTAGTTGAACCAAATTTGATGTCATCCACATACACTTGAACTAGCAATATGTCATTTCCCTGTCCTTTGATGAAGAGAGTTCCATCTATGGTACCTCTCCTTTATCCATGTTTACAAGATACTCAGATAGTGTCTCATACCACTTCCTGGGTGCCTGATGCAGCCCATAAGAGCTTTGTCAAGCTTGCAGACATAATCAGGATGATCAGGGTCTACAAAACCATGTGGCTGTTTGACATATACCTCTTCATCAATCACTCCATACAAAAAGGCACACTTCACATCAAGCTGAAAGACCTTGAAGTTCTTAGATGCAGCAAATGCCAGAAATATCCTAACAACTTCTAATCTTGCTACTGGAGCAAAGACAATAGTGTAGTCAATCCCTTCTTCTTGTGTGTATCCTTGAACAACTAGTTAGCTTTGTTCTTGATGATGACGCCTCTATCATCTTTCTTGTTCCTAAACACCCATTTCGTTCCAATGGTAGTCTTCCCATAAGGAAGAGGACAAAGGTTCCAAACTTTCTGCCTTTTGAATTGAAGCAGCTCTTGTTGCATAGCTTCAACCCAACTTTCATCCTTTAGAGCCTCATCAACTTTCTTTGGCTCTATCTGGGACAAGAACAAGAGTGAAGACAATATTTGCTTCATGGGTTTGTCCTCTTGTCCTTACCCCTGTGACAACATCTCCAATGATGTTTGTGGTGGGGTGAGACTTGTGGATCCTAAACTGAGGGATCATAGCAAGTTGCTGAGAAAGATCTAAATTAGAGAAATTTAGATCTAGCATGGATGTTTCTCCCATCACATCAGCACACTTTTCAAGAGAAACTTGATCCAAGCAGTGTGTGACATCATTGATGTTCTCATCTATGGTGTGATTAGTGGCATTAAGAAATTCTTGGTCACTCTCACCACCACCATTGTTGTCTTCTACAATTAAGATGTTCTTATATGGTTGTGGAGCCTCTGAACTGGGATTTGAAGGCACCCAGATGTATCAGCTGAGTTTGTCATTGTAATGCTGATAGAAACCTCATTAGCAGAAGTAGTTCAACTAGAGCTGAAGATGTATGACTTGAAGGTCTTCTTAGCTCAAATCTTGGATCAGGATCACCTGTATTTAGATTTTCTGCAGATCCTGAAACATTCTCACAAGATTTATTAAAATAGTTAGTAACTAATCAAGATCAAATAGCCAATCAGGACCAGTACCAACACACAGGGTGTGTGTTCATTAAAAGTCACATTGGCTGACTCCTCAACAATTTTGGTTCTGAGATTGTACACTCTATAAGCCTTAGCTTGAGAAGAGTATCCAATAAAGTGTCCATCATCTGATTCTCAACAAACTTGGAAATTTGATCTTTGGTATTCAAGATAGTGCAAGGACATCCAAATGACCTAAGAAACCAATGAAAGGTTTCCTCTTTTGCCAAAGTTCATAAGGAGTCTTGCCATGAGTCTTGACCATTAAAACTCGTTCTGCATATAGCAGGCAGTGTTGACTACCTTTGCCTAGAAGGTGATGGGCAGCTTAGAGTCAGACAGCATGGTTCTTGCAGCTTCAATCAGTGTCCTGTTTCTCCTCTTAGCAACACCATTCTGCTGAGGAGTCCTGGGAGCACTGTATTGTCTTGTAATACCCTTTTCATCACAATATATATCAAGGATTTGGTTCTTAAATTTAGTTCCTTGATCACATCTTATGATCTTGATCTTGTGATCAAATGGATTCTCAATCTTTAAGATGAAATTTTTCAGAATCTCAGGAGTCTCATCCTTAGTTCTAAGGAAGAAAACCCAAGTGAATCTTGTAAAATCATCTGTGATCACTAAACAATAAGAGGTCCTTCCTAGACTCATTACACTGGTGGGCCATATAGATCCATATGTAACAAGTGTAGGGGTGTAGTGATGGAGTTCCTTTCCGTAGGCCTGTGAGATACCTTGTGTTGCTTCCCTTTCAGGCATGCAACACAATGATCATTACTTGTAAACTCTTTCTTTGATATTCCAGTTACCAAATCATTCTTAATTAATTTGTTCATGTTCTTAAAGTTTACATGGCACATTCTTTTATGCCATAGGAAAGACTCATCACTATTGGCTTTAGACAAAAAGCATAAAACTTCTCCAGAGGGAGATGTTTCTTGCAAATCCATCTTGTACATGTTCCCTTTCTTGGGGGCTCTAAGCAGGATATGCTCATGAGGAATGACCATACCAGGCTTGAGAACAATGCACTCATGCTCAGTAAAGAGCATGTTATGACTCTGATCATAAAATTGGGATACACTCAGAAGATTGTACCCAAGCTCTTTGACAAATTTTACCTTTTCATGCTGAGCTTACCATTTGTGACCATGCCCCTTCCAGAAATGTAACCACCTTCATCTCCTCCAAAAACAACTGGTCCTCCATCAATTCTTTCAAAGTTCTAGAGTAGTGACCTATTTTCTGTCATGTGCCTGGAACAACACTATCAATGATCCAACATTTTTGTTTGTCTTGAGCTGTCCCTGCACAAAGAAAAGAATCAGTTACATTTGGAAACCCAAGCCTTACTTGTCTTGGGCTCAGAACAGAAGGTAATGCAATAGTAATAGATCCCATGGTTATGCTAGAGGATCTTGAGCTGTGTTGATGGAAAATTCTCAATCACTTGGTCTTTCTTAGACTTCCACACCACCTTTGGAGTCTTGGACTTGACCTCAAAACTTCGGAAGCTTTTGGGACTTTGGAAGTTTTGATGACTGAACCTTCGGAAGATTCTACAGACACTGTAGTAGACTTCAGTGCTTCGGAAGAATTCCTTTCTTCCGAGACCAACTTCTCTTCCGAGGGTAATTTTCCACTTCCCTTCTTCTTAGACTTGGAGCTCCCGAAGGAAACAGGTTTTCCTTTCGAAGCTTGAATCTTCTTGGAACTCTTTGAAGTCTTTGTTTTGGTTATATGGACAGTATCTTTAGGATTGTATGGACAATCCTTAGCAATGTGAGTGATACTTTCACACATGACACACATCATTTTCTTCTTCATAAGAGTCTTCTGCTGGGAACAAGACTGTCTTTGGTCACAACCCTTCTCCACCTTCATCTTTGCAGATGCTGAGATAGTTCCTTTGGGCTGGGAACTGTTCTTGGAGTTTGATGGTCCAGGCTGTGTAGTAGTGGTACACAGTAGATCAGTCTTCTTCTTGTTACTGAGATGAGTTGAACAAGAACCAGAACTCTTAGCAGAAGAGTTTTGGTTTTTGTCTTCAGTCCTTACTACTTTGAATCCTACAGATATGAAAACTTGTTTTTGCTTAGAGTCAAAAGTAGTCTTGATCTTTTGAGCCTTTCTTGCCTTTCTTTTGCTCCTTCTGATCAAGTTCTTTCTCATGGACTTGGTCATCATAGTCTTCTACTTCTCCTCAGAAGGATAGTGGCCCTTCTTGGAATCCTCTTCTTCACTCTTCTTAGAGGAATTCTTCACTATCTTTTCTTCATCCTCTTCACTCATAGGATCTATGAGAGGAAGCTCATATTCATAAGTTCCACACCTAGGAGATCTTACAGACAAGATTGTGTGTGGAGAAGCTATCTCATTTGATCCCAGTCCCTGCCTGTTTTGATTGCACACCTTGTTGTGTAGGGATGAGGATATCATGTTCTTGAAGGTCTCTTATTCAAGAACACTCTTTTCTGCCCTGACTTTACTGATCACAAGCTCAGCCTGGCACTCAGTTAGCTTGGTTATGAGATCTTTGATTTGAGTCCTAAAATATGTGTGTTCATGTTTTAGAACTGAAATGGTTTTCTCAAGGTCCTCTATCTTTAGTTTATAATCATTTTTAGACTTTCTAAAATCAAATTTTAAAATGTTTAAGGACTCAAGGTCAGATCTCATCTCCAAGTTATAGGACTTGTATCTATTGACTTTAGCAATGCATTCAGGAGTACAAAGATGTTCCAATACCTTGGCTTCATCATGATCTGCCATCAATGCTTGGTTTGGAGAAACATCTTCCACTTGAAAGCTCCAGTCAAAGCCTCCTTCTTCAACAGCAACTGACTTCTCATTCTGGAGAGCTTTGTCAGGGTAGTTGGGTCTGGACTGTGTTTGGCCACCACTTGTTTTAGCTGCCTTACATTCTTTGGCAAAGTGGCCCATCAAGTTACAGTTGTAACACTTGACTTGCTTGGAAACTTCCTTACAGTCCTCTTGTAGAACTTCTTGGCTCTGTGAGTGAGAAGAGCCATCTGCTGGACTATTTCCATGTATTCCAGATCATCTAGATGAATACAGTCCAGGTTTTCAAGAGTGAAAAGAGAGTTTTCACAGCTTTCATTAGAAGACACAAAAGCTTGAGAAGAGCTTTTCTCTTGGAATGGGCTTCCTTGAGTGTAGTTCTCCCTTGACGTCTCTGGGAAGGTGATGAAAGGACCCTTTGGTGAATTGTCAGGATAGCATATGAGATGATGTTTGGGTTTTATGTTATCCCTTTCAACCACATATAGGGCTGAACCCATTTGATTGTTGGAGTTGCCAGATGAACCTTGCATGTTCATCTCCATTTGGTAGCCACTGAGAATCCCATATAACTCTGTCAGAGTGAGAGTTTTGAGATTTTCAGTCCTCTTGATCACCACATAGTAGTGTGTCCACTACCTAGAAAGTGAGGACATGAACTTCCTTACAATGTCTTTGTTCTCAAGAGAAACTCCTCCATCCACAAGGGTATCCACAATCTCAACATACCTGAAGTATTGCTGAGTCATGGTTTCACTTGTTTTAAAGATGAAGTTTTCAAACTGCTGCTTCAGGAGATCCTTCTTGTTCTCATTGGCTTCAGAGGAACCCTTATACATCAGTTTTAGTGCATCCCACAGCTGCTTGGCTGTTTTGCACTTCTTGAAGCCTCTGTACACAAAGTTTGGAAGGGTAGTTTGAAGGGCTGTCATGGATTTTCTGTCAATCTCTACTCTCTTCCTATCTTCATCAGAGTAGTTAGCCACATCCTTGGGGATCATACTAGCACCAGTAGCAGAAGGGGTGCTAGGTATGAAAGGTCCATTCTCAATAGACTCCCACATTCTTGAATCAAGAGACCTGATGAAACCTTCCATTCTTAAACACCAGGTATCAAACTCATCAAGAGTGATCAGTGGGGACTTGTTCATGGTTCCAGTTTCCATATCATTCTTGGAAATGGTTGCCATTTGAAAAGTTTAGTATTTATGTGTGTGTGAGGGATCTTAAGATGGTGAAATATTATATCAAGAGCCTGAAATGCTTTGATACTAAATGCAGGACCGGTGAAGGGGGTCAATTACAACATAACAACACAAAGAGAGATTAACTAGAACTTAATCAAACAGTAAGACTGGATTAACCATAATAAGATACTAAGAACACAAGTAATGTAAGAGACAGAACACAAGTATATGGTTTTCAAGCATGCAGTATATTGCTTTCTCTATGTTCTGTTACAAGTGTTACAATGCATAATAGAAAGATACAAGAATATGAGATACTTATACTACATCCTACAGCCGGGTATACTTTCAAAGCCAGCTGGATACAATTGACTAGACACAAAACAAAATCAATTGTAGAGTCAAAAGGCAGGTTGTCTTTTGACTAGTGACTATGACATGCCATAGCTCACATCCTTATCTATTACAAAAAGAATAAAGTACATGAAGTAGAAAGTTACAGACTCAAGACCTCAATGTACAATTACCAAAAGCATGGACCTTTTCACCAACTCATGTAAGTTGGTGACCTTACAGAGGTGCAGCGGAAAGGTGTCCAGCTTTATGGAAAAGTACATCAGATAAAGCATGTGTTAAAAGTCTTCGGAAGAAATCTGTCTTCATGAGTTGAAGTTTCGGAAGACTTTGTCTCTGAGGCTTCGGAAGACTTCATATTTGGCTTCGAAAGATATTGGTCTTGGCTTCGGAAGATTTCACACTTAGAATAATTATGTTGTATGTGTGAAACTTCCTAAGCATTCTTCTTCATAGCACTTGTGCAGCATGCAGGATAGACATTGGATGTTTAGGTTGCATCAGCCTCTTCATTAATCTGTACAAGTACAGTGTCTAGCTATCCCATGAGCTCTACAAAACTCATTGAACTCACTATTACAAAATTCTAGCCCATTATCACTTCTCAACTTCTTTACTTTTCTCTCACTTTAAGTTTCTACTAGAGTTTTCCACTCCACAAACTTCTTAAACGCTTCATTCTTGTGCTTAAGAACATACACACAAACTCTTCCTGAGTAATCATCTATAATAGACAGAAAATAACTAGCTCCACCTAGAGTACTAGTTCTGGCAGGCCCCCATAAGTCGAAATGAACATAGTCTAACACATTAGTAGAGATGTGTTTACCAGTTTTGAACTAAACCCTTTTACTTTTACCTAAAACACATGTCTCACAGAATCCAACATCATTCACCTTAAACTCACTAATGATGCCTAGTTTTCTCAACTCAATGAGACCATGTTCACTAAGATGATCAAATCTCTTATGCCACACAAATGAGCTATCATTCTTAGTAATTGCCATACATGCACTGTAGATCCCTCTAGTCTATATGTATTGTTATCCCTTCTACTACCAGTTAACAATACCGATGAACCCTTAACAATTCTAGCCTTATCATCTTTCAACCCAACATAATAGCCTAACTTCTCAAAAGTACCTAGTGATAACAAATTCCTTTTCAAACTAGGAATATACCTGATATCACAAATATCAACCTCAGTACCATTATGCAACTTGAATGTAATAGTACCTGACCCTAGAATTTTACAAGGCCGATCATCCCCAAGCTTTACTTTACCAAGATCTTCCATCTTTAGCTCCTTAAAGAACTCTTTGACAGTAGTCATATGAAAAGAACACCCAGAATCAAGTATCCATTCACCCAGGTCTTCATCACAAGACACATTAAGAATATCAGAACTATCATAGCCATCCATAGAGCCCTCTGATACATTGCTATTTTGCCCTTTTACCATACTTGACTTAGTTCCCTTCTTTCTCCTCTCTGGACAGTCTTTCTTGAGATGCTTTTCTAAATTGCATACATAGCACCTTCATTTAGATCTAGATCTTGATCTAGCTTGACTCTTACTTTTTGTGAACCTTTGTTCTGATCTCCCATGCACTAACAACCCATCACTTGAATCTTCTTGTACGTCACTCCTTTTCTTCAACTTCTTTAAATTCATGGCTGCAAGAACCTCTTCCATTGATAATGTCTCTCGACCATACATCAATGTATCAACAAAATATTCATACGACTTTGGTAACGAAGTCAAGAAGATAATGGCTTGATCTTCATCTTCCAATTTCGTATCAATGTTCTCAAGATCCAAGATACGTTTGTTAAACTCATGTGCAACGTATAAAACCGTTTCTTCAGGTACAGCCTATTCGCCAATGACTTAGTCATGTACAGACTTTCAAGTTTTGCCCAAATTCCGGCAGCCGAGTCTTCCTTCGATACTTCTCAAAGAACCCGGTCTCCCAAGGACAAGATTATTGCACTGTGCACCTTCTCCATGATCTCTCGCTTTTCTTTCTCTGTCAAATCTGTCGGCAAATTTGCCTATCCTGCAAGTGCTCCCACCAAACCCTGGTGTACAAGTAGCGCTCGCATCTTGACACACCATAACCCGAAATCATTCTTTCCGTTGAACTTTTCAAGATCAAACTTTGTGGACACCATCTTCAATTCATTAATTTCACTCCTGATCACTACCAACATCACCTTCTTTCTTCAATTGATCCGAACTTGACTCTAATACCACTTGTTGTAAAACCAATCAAAGAAAGAACAATATTGAAGAAAAGATTCACTACTGAATGATTAAATTGTTATGAAAGAATTACACAAGAATACTATGAAAAACTTATTATCCTAAATGATTACTGATCCTTATATACACGAATCAGAAGTTAACAACCATTAACAAACTATTTACTGTTTGTCCCCTTTATGTTTAGCAAACATATCTTCCGAGAGTAACTTTACTTCCGAAGTTAAAACAACTTCCGAAGCTTAACCTTTTTACTTTCGAAGAGTAACCACCACTTCTTCCGAAGCCTTCTTCTTCCGAAGCCAAAATTCTTCTTCCGAAGCCAATATGTTTTCTTCCGAAGCATTGTTAACCATCTATGATCAACTCTAACTTTCCATATTATTTTTATTAAATGCTTAAAAGATGAGTTTTTTACTTAAATCAATAATATTCATTTCTTTAAGATTAAACGAGTATGAATGTAGAGGTCAAAATTTTTTATAACAAAAGTTAAGCACCAGAGAAAGATAAATTTATAAAATACTTTAAAGAAATCTCAACCGTTCTTACATTTGTTGTTGCATTGAACCCAAACATTTTTAGCAATGTTGAAGCTACAATTCAGAACAGGAAATACCATTTGGGTTTAAGTGAATATTACTTGAAATTTGCACAAAATGAAATTTTAAAACATAATACAACTTTACATATTTGCTTCAATTTTTTGAAGGAAATATGGTTCAACAACCACAAGCGACTCGATGAGAAATGTTGGAGCAATCGGATCACGCAGCCATAGTAAAGCACATCTATACGTACAATACTTTGAAGATGAGACTAATATATGAGGTCGGTCTAGCACCCGAAGTACCAATTTTGAAACGTATATCGGAACGAGTTTTTTTTAATTACGTTTTGTTAGATATTTTAGTTTAGTTTGATTGATTAATAACCAATTTGATCATAATATCTATCAAACAAGTTAGGAGGTGCGGAATGCACGCTTGTTTGAGTGTATTATGACAGTTTTTCCCGTTTTTTTCCCTCCAAAACAAATGAGATGGGGAATGTTGGTCATATGCTCATTTTCGAATTCTTATTCTTCTTCTGGTTCACAAAAATTCACACAACACAACATACGAATTTTTGATCTCGTCTGAGTTGTATCCGATTGATTTATTCGGGTGACCACCGAATAATTCGATCTGAAAATGATCTTCAAGACTCTCAGATTATCCAAGTTTGAATTTAAGTATTCTACACGTTTCAGTATAAAAGATTTGATGAACTTGTTCTATTGGTTCATTACAAGGTTCAAAGAATAAATACACACAGAAGAAGAGCATTGCGATTGCCAGTCACACTTATTGTGCCAAAACTCGCTTAAGTAGAATACCTACGTAAAAGTTACGATAACAAAACAACAAACAAAAACTACGACGAGTAAACACCAAACAATGACCAACAAGGCCAAACAACGACAATAACAAATATTTCAGAACCTGACAATCTTTTTTTGTTAAGTTTGGCTTTAGAATTTCTGCATCTAAAAAAATGAACTTTTTTTATTGTTTTAAAATTGTATACTTATATTTTATTTGTGTCTTATATAAACTATGTGTGTACTAATAATATCTTATAATATTTAGAGTATTTTTTATATTATAGGGTGTAGTTTTTAAATAAACAACGGCTCAGAAACCGGTTTAAAATCCACCAGAACCGGTTTGTAGGTGCGGGTCTGTGGTCTACACCTCATTAAACTTGTTTGCAAATCCAAATTGGTTTGATAAAAAAACCGGTCTCCATTAACTTTTATTGAAATCGACCGGCCGATCTACCTAAACCGGTTAGTGATGGCCCATCTTTACCCCAATTTTCTGGATATAGTTGATTTTAGAGTTGATACACACTTAAGGAGTTTTTTTCTTAATAGAAAAATTATTTATCAATATGAGTGATTTAAAAATTGTTTATTAAAACGGGTGTTATTTATATACTTTATTTTACTCACTTCTAATCTTATTAGATAAAAAATAGATTTCTGTTTATATAAGTATTCCTTAGAAAAAAGATAAAGAAAATATTTCTAATAAGACTAAACAATTTTTTTAGTTGGACGTTTAGATTTTATAAAAAAATTAAAAATCTCTATAATTTATCTGAAAATTATGTGTAAAAATAAGTAAATTTTATAAATGATTATGAACATTCCTTATGAAGCCTTCTCTGATGACATTGTTTCATTTTTTAAACACCCTTTAAATACAATTAAGATTTTTAAAAACCCTGTTAAAAACAAGTGGCTTTTCTAAAGTTTCTTCTAAACCATTCAAGTTTTCGATATATATTTTTCAAACCACTGAATTTTCTAACATCTTTTTAATGCATTTTGGTTTTTACAAACTGTATTTTGAACCAATTCATTTTTTTCTAAACAATTTTTAATACAAATTGTTTTCTAGAGTTATTCTTTGAAATGATTATTTTTTAGAAAACATTTTTTTAATCCTTTCCTTTTGCTAAATGTATTTTATAAAACCTTAAGGTCATTATTTTCAAAAATCTTTTTTTTCTAAACGCCTTTAAAAAACGAATGGTATTTAAAAGAACGTAATAAATTATATAAAGGACGTTTTAAGAAAGCACAATGGTATCAAAAATGCCGGTTCAGAAAATCAAATTTTTTTAAATAATATTTTTAATACTGAACTGTTTAAAAAGAATGTTTGAAAAACCCAATAGATTTAAAACCAATAATGAAATACGTTTAGATATATTTTGTTGTTCTTTTAAATAATGAACAGCATTTCTAATAGAAAAAAATATACATTTTTTTAAACCTTTTGTTATTATAGACGATCAAACAAAATAAACTTCTATATAGTCATTTAATGATTGTAGAAATAAATATATTAAATAGTTTATTATATTTAAAAAAGAGATAGGAACGCAGTTTATAACTAAATCATAAAACTTTTTAAACCTCACACTACAAACAATTATTTTTGTTTACTAAGCAATATTTCTTTCAGTTTTATCTAAAGAATAATTCTTGCATACAGTTTATTTTCAATCCAATAAAATAAGAAGTGAAAAATGGAAATTTTATTAAAAACACCTATTTTAATAAATATTTTTTAAATCACCCAATTTAGTTAATAAATTTTCCATCAACACCTATTTGGGAAAAACTCCTTAAAATAGATGTATAATTTTAATTATGAAAAGTACTTTGTTTTTTATTCAAATTTTTTATTGCATTATTTTATTCTTAAATTACATTTTTGTCATCACTACTTTCCAGAGTTTGTCTTCTAACCGATGGATTTTAAAAGATTATTTTTGGCAACATGTCGACTTATTTCAGAAATTGTTACCCAACCTGAAATGAGGAAAATGTGGTAGATATTATATTTCAAATACAATTAGAAATATATATATATATTATATATATATATATATATATATATATATATATATATATATATTAATATATATATTATATACATCAAACTTTACAGAAGTCTGTTTTTACATTATAAATAAAATTTACACACAATATATAAAAATAAAAAGTAAATATATATACCCTTTAACTCAGTAAAATATCATATACCTCTAAAATACGATATTTTATAAGTAAACAAGAGTATAAATATTTCAAATTCTCAACAAAAAAACAAACAATATTACAATGTTTCAGTTGACAGACCACAATACTTTTCTAGCGCGAATTTGTCATTAACATTTTCTGCCTTGATGAAGAATTTGAAAAACTCTCCGTAATCAAAAGGCTTGAAGTATAAAGGGTGTTCTTCATCCACCAGTTCTTCAGGCGCTTTTATGATTTTCTCCCATTTTGGAACCGAAAAGAAACCAATTGAATATCTATCTTTATCTCCGTTCACCACCACCCTATGAGTTGCTGCATGTAAGCGTTTGTTCGTCCATACCTGTATCCAATACCACAACATTTACTATCACCAACCGAAATATACACCAACAGACATATATCTGACTGTTTTAATCGAGTCCACTTATCCCCCCAACCCCTCACGGAAACTTATTACTGAGAAAATTTACCGGCTCAACTCTGAATATGTTGTTCAAAATAAGACTTTAACAGTTGAATCCATGACCTCCCCCAATAACATATTTAACCCACCAAAACATTTTGAAAAAATAATCAAAGTTAATTTCATTTTTACTCTTTAAAATTTAACAAAAATAACTATTTTCTTTCAAAAGTTTATAAACATCAATTTTAGTCTAAAGATTTTATCATTTGTTTCAATTTTAGTTTATAGTTTTTTTTATTCAAGTTCAAACAACTTATAAAACTTTTGAACTAAACTAAAACATTCAATTTTAATTTATAGTTTTTTTTATTCAAGTTCAAACAACTTATAAAACTTTTGGATTAAACTAAAACAACTTATGAAACATTTGAACCTATATTGATGTTATTTTATTTTTTTATTAAGAAGCATAATCGAATTTAACTTTAATAATAATTAAGAAGATATATCATCCGTCTATGATTCTAAAACCCATGAAGGTGGGATAATCACGGATGATCACCAACATAACTATAGTAATTAACATAAACTTATATGGTGTTATTGAAAAATTTTGGATTAGATCAAGGTTATGTTAACTTACTTTGAAGGCTTCCCCAACCATAACCACACAGCTATTTGCTGAGAATTTCACTTTAAACCACTCTCCTTCTTTACTTTGCACCTCTAGTCCTTCAACTTCATTTGATTGCAAAATTGTCAAAATATTTTTATCAGCATGACTAAGTAGTCCCATATTGGATTCATCTTTCATCGGTGTTCGATACTTCATCACCCTAACAAGATAACTTGTTAGGTCCATATGTTCATCCATATATTTCTCCAAATTCAAGCTCTCTAGCACCATCATCCGCACAGCCTCATCAAGCTCCTTTAATTTCTCCGAGTAAACGCGTATGTTGTTGCTATTATAATCAACAATGTGTTATAACATTAAAAAGGTTGATGTATGATGCAACTCAATCTCATACATATATGTTGATTATCGCGGTGTGTAAATTAAACGGCTTACCTAAATTGAATGTTGCCTTGAGGCCACATGAGATTAGTGAAACTTTCAGGTTCTTCGATCCCCAAGCTCTCGAAGATTGGGACCTCTTTAGCTTGCCCGATGTAGCCGTTGTACAACTTTTCAGTAACATTTCTCACCTTTGTTTCCAAGGGGAGATCGAATAGCTGCTTCAACGAAGAAAACAACGAGCTTCGATGATCATGCGAAATCCCATCGAAAATCGCTTCGAAACAACCGAATTCTTGAAGGGCTTTGAAAACTTGGGATTTTGTTGAGTCCCAAACGAGGGTTCCTCGGGTATGTTTGTTTACATTGGTGAAATCTATGATGGGAAGCCTTATAGGTGCTTGAGAACCCATTTGTGTGTGTGTGTGTTTTGGTTGAAATCATTATGTTTGTGAATTTATAAGGTGTTACATCTGAGAATTAAAAAACATTAAGAAGGAGAATATTCAAACATTAATGTTTGTAAATGTGTACAACATGATATAAAATAAAGACGTAATTAATCTGAGTTATAAAACAGCATTTAATTGTTAAATTATTTATTACATAACATTAAATTATACAAAATATTAAACTAATTTTTTATAAAAAAAGATGATTCTAAAGAATATGGGCAATGTTATGTCATCCTAATGAAACATGACAACAAACCATATTATTTAGAAATGTGATCTACTTTGTCACGCTCTTTTAAATAATAGTTTACGAAGATCATTGTGTCTATAAATACTCCATTTAAAATTGATCATAATATTCTCATGTTAACAAATAATTATCATTAATTATTGATTACAAAGTCAAAATGTTCATTAATAGATGCTTTATATTAGAAGTTGAGAAAGGATGATTATATCAATTTTAACTTGTGCAACATAGCCTCTATTTGATTTAAGTATGCTTGATATCATTCAGAATGAGCATACTACATATTTAGTTAGTTTTCGAAACGGGAATTGAATATTGTTATCCATGAGAAAGCTACAAACAAAATAAGTCTATTTCTATGACATAACCATCTTTGAAAATTTAATGTACCAATTGTATTTTAATATGTCATTTTGAAATTATTATACCAATTTAAAATGTAAGTTTTTTCGTTAAAGATGAATTGCTAAATATTACAAGTGGTATAACTTTTAAATTAAAAATATGGACATAATTTTATGTCAACTTAATTACGATTATTAATTATCGTATATTTGAATTAGTCTTCAAAGTTTATATCAATGTCTTTAACGACTATATATTAAGATATGTTTTATTCCATAATTCATATAAATATATTTGTAAGAGATTTAGTTTCTTCAAACCAGTTTCATAAACTTTAAGGTTTATATTGATTTTTATTTGGTATCTTTATAAAAATATATTTAGATAAAATAGATATATTACACTGATTTCTCTATCTTTTGGTATTGTTATATTGATTTTATATATGTCTATTAACAAGTTATTTATAATTTAAATAATACACGTCTTTGTTTAAAAAATAAAGTAATTGAGAGAGGTATCACGCGAGAAACAGAGAGGATAACCAAAAGAATTGACATTTCGAAGAGTTGACTTTGTTGCTTTGTTGGTGCCAGCTTGATCCTTGTTTAGAAATACTTGCAGAACCATATCACATGGATAATAAAGAAAATAAACATGCTAAATTGCAAACCATCAAATTTAATGAAGGAGTTTAGTGCATAAATGGGTCCATTTGGTTTAGATAATAGCATGTTTGAAGATTAACTTTAAAAATTAACATGTTTAGTATTTTAAGTTTTGTATTTGTCACGCATTTAAAATTCAACACGAAGTTTTGTTAAAAATTAGAGTTAATTACTCTTCGAGATTTGACAAAAGTAACAATTTTTCTTTAAAAGTTTAAAAATATCAATTTTACTCAAAAAATATCATCATTTGCTTCAATTTCAATTTAAAATTTTCACAAGTTGTTTCGACTTAAATACAATTCATAAAATGAAACTTTTAGATTAAAATTGAAACTTTTTAATGATAAAACTTTTGAACTAAAATTAAAACAAATAATAAAACTTTTAAATTGAATTTGATGTTTTTAAATTTTTGAAGAAAATAATTAATTACTTTTATCAAACCTTAAAGAGTAAAACTAAATTAACGTTTTAAGTTTATATAAAAGAGAGTAAATTATAGTTTTAATTAATCCACGTGATTTAATCAAAAACTCCAACTTAGTTTGTATACGCATAGATCAGTAATGGAAAACCCCACCCTAATTTTGACAAAAAATGCATAGATTGATTGATTGCTAGAGGCTAGAGGGATATCAACTCAAGGCTAGGCGCCACATGAATTGGAGAGAGTGGTGTTAGTTGTTGAAATCTGCATTGGTTTGTCAATCTAAAAGAAAGGTTTTCTTTTTTTTTTTTTTTGAACGGCAACAAAAAAAAGAAAGGTTTTCTTAACTTTAGAAAATGGCATTCACAATGAGTTTATCATTTTATTTCCTATCCTTAAATTATAAGAAATACATATACAAATCTTTATTTTTACTCTTACATCTCATTTCTTATTCTCATTCTTCATTTCTTATTTCTAAAGATTTAGGAAAAAACTAAAGTGAATCCATATATTTAGAAACACAATATTTATTTCTTATAATTATTTTATATATTTATTGTGAGTAATTCTAAATAAAAGAAAAGAAAATAAATGAATAAACAATTATATAAGGGATAGATATGGAGAATAGGTTGTGAAAGTTTTTAGGAAATAATCAAATTTTAGGGATAAATGTAAATTTTAGTTAAGTTGTAGAGAAAGGGATAAAAAAACCCATTATAAATGCTCTAACATAATAATCATCTTGTCCACATCAAAAAGACTAAAACCGTAATTTACTTCATTTTATTTACTCAAAAGAATACCAACCCCCACCGTTGTCGGAGTAATGTGTTCTAGCGACTATCGTTGATTGTCGATGGGTATAGAGGGAGTAGGCGCGAGACAAAGCCAGATAATAGTGATCTAGCTTTCTGGTCGGTGTGTAAAAGGGGCTACCAAGGATTTTTCACGTACAATGCCTCTATTTTATTATGGCTTATTGAATAACTCTAAGAACAATCAAATTAAAAACATAAGACAAGGAACAATCTTTAACATCCTAAAAAAACAGATCTCAAATCTGTAAAAATCATGAGAATGCTCTTTTATTAACAGTTGTCACTTATTGCAATCAAATTCAAAAATCAGTGTACGTATCATGTTGGGCACCTAAGAGTGTTCAATTTCGGATAGTAGATTCACTATCTGATTAAGAATCTGAAATTTTTGATATCAGATATCTGAAATTTTGGATTCGGATACGGACATCTGTTCAGATATTCGAATTCGAAAAAAAATTGTATTATTTAATAAATTTTATAAAAAATTAACAATTTAATAATTTTTTTGTAAAAGTTTTCGGATATCCAAAGTTTTTTAATAAAAATATCTAAAATTTCTATTTATTATTTATTATTTTGTAATTTATATAAAAATATCTCGGATAGTTTGGGTATCCGAATATCCAAAAATACTCAAAATCACTATCTGTATCTAAAACCAAAATTTTTGATTTTTGGATATTACAATTTTGGTTTCGAATTTGGATATTTTTTAACACACCTAAGTAAATCATGACTAGCTTTTTAAAGCCTAACAGTTGGTGTGTGTGGGTGGTGGGGGGTGGGGGGATGAATTAACTACCACCTTTTGTAATTTTAACTGAATTACAGATTGGGGTGATATTATGTTTGAGATCCCAAGATTCATGTTGTTAGCTATGAGTTGATAATTTGGTTGATAAGTCACTATTAATGTTTGCTCATCCTACTGGTATTGACATCAAGTAAGCAACAATGGAAATTCTTCAATTAAAATTACACAACAACAATTATTTCGTGTTGATTTCCTCCAATTTTGTGTGTATATTGTAGCCGCTTGGTCTACTAATAATTAGTGTTCGGTCTAACATTAACAATAACTGCTCATAAGTTATAATCTGATTGTCGCAAGAACTAAGTTACTGTTAAAAAAGCTTCTGTTGAGGATTTTTCCTATGAATATAATTGAATAATTCTTGGTAATTATAAACGCTTAGATGTTAACAATTATAAATGTTATATGTTAACTAACTTTGTCGTAGCTCATCAAGTATAATAGGAGAGTATTTGGTTTGATTTTGGTACACACTATTTCATACACAGAACTTGCATATGGATGCTTCTTTTCTTTTTAAATATCCAACTGAATTTTCAAGAATACAACCAAAATATTTCAATCCTTACAAGATTAATTTTACGAAATTTAGAACTTAATTACATATATGTTTACCATCGGAAATAATGAACATTTCCTCAAATATTACAATGCAACATACCTACAAACCATAATATTAGCATTGGAAATGTCTAAATTAAATGCCCTTAATTGAATCAGTTTGGGTTATGAAATAAGATTCACTGTCCCACTAAATTGGAGGGATGTTGTCGCGGTGATTCATTATTTAAATTTCGTGGGAATTGATTTCTCTTCGATGAGGACGTGCAAGATTGGGAATGGGGAGAATATAAACTTTTGGCTTGACACATGGGCTGAAATTGGATACCTAAAAGATGTGTTTCCGGATCTTTACATGGGCCGTGGATCACATGTTATTGCACTGCCTAAAAGTAGTAAGAGTTTGGGAATTCATTCGGAATTGGTGTAGACTTCCGAACTTCCAGGCCACAACCATTGCCGGACTCTTAAAGGAAGTAGAAAATTGGGCCTATGCAAGTCACCTAAAGGATGTAATCAGATCAGTGATGTATGTGGCTATGTACTCGTTATGAAAGGCTAGAAACCGATTGGTGTTTAAAAGCAGAGTTACGCAACAGGTAGAATTACAAGATAAAATAAAAACATATGTTTTCTTATGGATTAAACATAGGAGTAAAATAGGAAATCAAAATTGGGAGTCTTGGTGTAATTTCAACTTGTAACCGGTCCAATGCCCGTGTCATTGTATTGTTTCTAGCATCTTGTTAGCTTCGTAATGAAATTTTGCCGTTCAAAAAAAACTAAATTGCAATATCTAAAATTCATCATATTTGAACCTTTTCCATTCAACCGGTTACTTCCTTTTACAAATCGAAGATGCAGCTATTGAAATCATTTGTTTCTCTATTCCAATTAATCACGCATCTTTCATCAAGATTTAATACTTTTTAGCTAGTGTTCAAGGAGGTAGCGAGTGAGGAGGGTTGGGTCATAGACTTATGTTTTTTAAGTAAATTCAACAAAAAGTCTTAGAGAAAATTACACAAATCGTTCCTAAGGTTTTTCTTAAATTTCACTTTTCGTCCCTGAGATTAAAACACTAAAAGTTTAGTTTTAAGGTTTGAAAAAGCGTAACACGTATCATCCCTGGATCAAACGGCAGTTTATTTATTCCGTTAAGTAGTTGTAAATTGACTATTTTACCCTTCTTCTTCCTCACTTTCTTCTCGGATCACCCACACAACCCCATCTCAACCACTACCACCAATCCACCACCACCCTAGCTTGTCACGACCACTACACACCCACACCACCACCACCACTCCTCGCCACCACCATTCCACACACCCCATCTCCATAATCGTCGGATAAAGTGTAGTGATCGGGTGTTATTTGTTTGGTGTTTAACATAGTTAAATTCGTGTTTATATACTTATGAATAGAAAACGAGGTTACTTTGAGATGTGTTCGTGTTGCAAGTGTTTAGAGCTGAAAGATTGTAATTTGGACATCTTAACGTGTGAATGGAAGGTTAGTGGGAGCATAGAATCTTTTGGAAGTGAAATCAAAGCCATTAGGAGTAAAAAAGCAAAAAACGATGTTCCAGCGCATAGTGCTCTGTCACCAACGTAATGCAGAACATCCAGATGACCCAACGCACTATGCTCTGATACCAGCGCACTATGCGTTGGTCTCCAACAGCCTCCAAATTTTCGGGTTTTTCAGCACTACTTAAATATAATTCTAGGGTTTCGAATCTAATTTTGATACTTGCGAATTTTGGATGTTTGAAAGATGATTTTGGAAGTTTCTTTCACCACAAAATTACGAGAGATCAAGCTCTAATTCATTTGAAAGTGACAAAGAAGAATGGTAAAATAGTTAATTTATAGTTACTTAACGGAATAAATTAACGGTCGTCTGACTCAGAGACGAAACGTGTTACGTTTTTTCAAACCTTAGGAGTAGACATAAATTTTCAATTATAGGGATGAAAAATGAAATTTAAACAAAGGATTCGTGTAATTTCTCAAAAGACTATCTCGTTAGTAAAGAGTAGAAAGTCATTTTCCGAGAACATAACCAAATACTCAACGGATGTTAATGTTTGAATATGAAACTGTTATAAAATAAACTAGAAATACCAAACCTGTTACATTTCAAAGTCAAATCGTAAAACTATTATTTTTTAGCAAACACATAAGTTATATATGTTTAACTCTTAAAGAAATGTTTTCTAGGTTTGCTTCTATGTTTTTGTTTATATTTGTGGGGGTTGATTGCTTTGAATTAATATATAAATCTATGTTGTTTCCTTATATTTTTCTGGTCTGTCCTCTCGAATGTCCAGAGGGGGAGGGGGACTTGTGTGATTCTTTAATTCTTTTTAACAAATTCTGTCGGGTACAATTTTTTAAATTAAGAAAAAAAGATTAACGTTAAGGGTATGTTAGCCGCCGGTGTTACTAAATTTATCTAATTTTAAATAAGTATGAAAAGCATGTCTCGGTCGAATGACATGATTTATAGTTTTATACTCATTAACGATATCTTAATATTGAAAAATAATTCAATTTTATACCATTTGAATTACTCATTTGTTCTAAAAAAGAATTATTTTTGTAAATTTGAGGCAAAATGTTTAGATTAAAATGACTATGAACCATTTTAATTTTTCACTAAACAAGAAAAAACAATTGGAATCAATCGAACTAGATATTCTTTTCCATGAAGCAGAAAATAAATCATCAAAATGCTTACATCAAGCCAAGATTGAAATAAAAGGAATCGGCCCGAAATTAACAATCTTTTGTCTCGGAATAATTGGTCTGTGATCAATAATGATTGAATATCCATTGCCATGACTTCAACATCTTTAACCCTAGAAATAACCTCACTCGAGACCAAAAATCTATTCAATTTACTCATTTTAAGAATTCTTGAGTATACCTGAGTAAAATATTAAAGTCATCCATCTATATATCAATCAAGCCTTTGTCGTGAATAAACAAATTAAAATTATTCAAATCGCTCTAAGAGAAAAAAAACCAAACCCATTTGTCTTTGTAGTAAACACATAGAACCGAAATCTTCAAAAACTTTATAATTTCCCCGATGATGATTATATAGTTCTTGAAATATTTCCCATAGGCCTCGTTTTACCCTCTCATCCTGAGGGGTACGTAAACATTGATCATGAAACAATAAAGATCGATCAATACCCATACACCTCCAATCACCACCATAAAATTTGAATTAAAATGAGCTTTTATCAAACGTTACACTATCCCATATAGACAACATTCTTCTAGATCTCCCCTAGCACTTATAGCAGCAAATCAAAACTGTAATTACCCCACATCCCCTTCTCTCTAACCAAATTTAAGAGTTTTTTTTTTCAAATTAGTGTAGTTTGAAAACTTATTTACTAAAATGGTGTACTTTGAAAAATATTTACCAAAATGGTATAGTTTTGAAAACTTTATTGTTTCTTACTCTTAATTTAATTTGCTACTTAAAAATTTATATTTTTATTGGCTATCTAATTATTTTTTAAAGTTTTTTTATTCTTTTAGGGATGATATATTTAAATTTGTAGATATATATTTTAAATAGAACATTTTTTAAAGTTTTTAAGATTTTTTTTAGTTTTCAAGATTTTGTTTTCTTTTACTTAATTTAAAAATGTATTCTAAAAATGACTTTATAAAACTTTTAGTTATTATATAGTCTAAAAATAAAAGTCGGTTGCTAGAATAACCATATACTTATAGTATAGAGTCATGTAAAAGTTGATGTTACTTTGTCTTTTATTTGTTTTTTTGGTTTTATTTATTGTTGGTCTAGAACGGTTAAAAATATGTCGCTTGGTGTAGTGGTTGTTACGATTGTTTATGCGGGTATAGAATGATTAAAGCAACCGACTTATTATTATTAGACTATATATAATAACTAAACCTTTTATAAATTCATTTTTAGAATACATTTTTAAAATAAAGTAAAAGAATTTTTTTTTGAAAACTTAAAAAAATCTTAAAAACTTTAAAAAATATTTTATTTAAAATATATATCTAAAAATTTAAAGATATTATCCCTAGAAGAACAAAAAAGAAAACTTTATAAGATAATTAGGTAGCCAATTTTTTTTTATAAGTAGCCAATTAAATTAAGAGTGAAAAACAATAAAATTTTCAAAACTACACCATTTTAATAAATATTTTTAAAAATAAACAATTTTGATAAATAAGTTTTAAAACTATACTAGTTTAGAAAAAACACCCAAATTTAACGACACCGTATGAACTTAATTAATATTCATTTATCCATCATGTTCTCCTCCATCCCTTTGATGATATTTCTCACATGTTTGTTACAACCCTTCAAAAATAACCTAACACTTCCACCATCTCTACATTTCAAGATAAATCGACTAATAGAGAAGGCGAGAAGAAAAATGTTGTTTGGAAAAAATCGATTAACTGACATTTATGTTGGGTATTGGGATTTATATCTACATACCCTATTAAAAAAATATCTTTAGATAACATGTGAACACTACAATTATTTTTATCAAAGTTTTTCCGTCTCTCTCTTATTAAATAATTACATTAACTACTAAATATTCTTAATACTTTTTTAGATTTAATAAATTAAGAAATAATTCTATTTATTAATGTTATTTCTAAATAAATATTTTTTATAAAATAATAAATTCTTCCAAAGCATAAAACTTTTTTAAAAATAAGAAATATTTTAAAATTGGTTTTTAAAAAGTCATTTTTCTAAAAAAATAATCAAATTTTGAGATTTATAATAGGAAAAAAAAATTTAAATGACATTTTCATACGGTTTGTTTTAAAAAGAAAATGTTTCTTCTTTTGAAGAAAGTTTAAAAACAAAATTTTAAAAAGTTTATATTACTATTTTATTATATATTAAAATATCATATCATAATTAATAAATTTATTTTATTAATATTTTATTAATTCAACCTGTGTAATACACGAGTTTACTAAAACTGGTTTAATATAAACTCCTAACCTCTTTTAAGGTCTCATACTTATGGTTTGTGGTGGAGTGATTGGAACATAACAACGCAAACAAAAAATCTTGCATGGGACATATTCAAACAAAAAGCAACTTTAATAGGAATAAAGTTTGATAATCATTGGTCTTGTAACTAGTTGAAGAAATGAGAAGCTCATTATGTGTATATATACATGAGGTTTAGAATGCTTTACACTTATCTTAATAGTCATGTAATAATTGTTAAATGTTTAGGATGTAGTTTCGCCAACAAAATCCAACCAAATTTTCTTGATGGGATAATTTGGAAAATATGCTATTTTCTTTAGCAAATGATCAAGCATTCATAATGTCATATTACGATTAAATAATAAACACACATATGACCATCTAGTTGATGTGTTAGGTACGAACAAAAAGAATTTAAATGGTCCATGAGGAGGGTGCATAGGCTTAAGTATTTCCTCGCGTATTCTTACTCTAAAAACCTAAGTGAGCGTTTGATTGGAAAGAATGGAATGAAATGGAGAAGAACTTGCTTTCTTTGAATTGGAAGTAATAAGACTATCTCAATTATGACTGAAATTGAAAAACTAATATAATTTTCAAGTAAAATCATGTTTAAGTGGATAATGAAATGTAAAAACCAAGGGAATGCTTCACCTCAAATTTCCTTGGTTGTGGGATTTCAAATTCCCTCTATAGGTGAGAGGATTTTGAAATCTCGGAACCAAGAGAATTTGAGGTAAAACATTCCCTTAGCTTTTACATTTTATTACCCACTCAAACATGATTTTATTTGAAAACTATACTAGTTTCTTGATTTCATTCTATTTTATTACATTCCTTCTAATCAAACGCCCCTAAGAGATTTTGTTTCTATTTTAATTGGTGATGGGCGAGAAATTAACTTCCCTTCTAGGCGTGCAACAAACATGTAATGCTCTCTTGGGATAAAAACCTGGTGTTTTAAAAGAATTTCCACATGAAATTTTTCTATAACTGCTCTTATCATTATTGATCCAGAATGACCTATCTGATATGGCAAAGAAAATATTTTCTCAATCCATAAACTTTGGGTTTATGACTATCTTTGCTTAAGTTACAATAAGTTTAACATAATTAAAACATAGGCAATTACACTTAACTTTTCAAATAAATTTCTTGTTACCTTAAATCATATATGTATTTTGAAGGTACTCATCATGTTCTTCAAGTATAGTCACAACATGATATATGTTTAGATAAATTTCTTTGAGAGTTTTTAATTTGTTGAGAAAATGAATAAATTAAGGCATTGTTAATATAAATTATGTTCTATCCGGTAACACTACAAACCCTCGTTAAAACCTTCAAGTAATATTGTATTGTCAGATATATATTAAAACTAGCTTTAGTAACCCCGTATATTACACAGGTTGAAAAAATAAAATAAAAATTATTAATTATAAAATAATAGACTAAGACATGATATGATTGAAATTATGTATAAGTAACAACTATAAGTAATAAAACAATAATATGAAACTTTTATTTTATTTTTTTTTTCAAAGATAAATAAAACATTTTGTTTTAAAATAACGTTTTAAAAAATTTTCATTTTAAAAAATTTTCATACTATTAGTCCTTATTTTAATTATTTTGTTAATAAAAAAATTACTTAAAAAATGAATTTTGAAATATTACATAAAAATAGTTTTTTTTGAAAAAATCATTTTATAAAAATCTATCTCTATAGAAATAGCATTAATAAAAAATTCTCTTTCTTATTTTTATTAAAAAGCTAACAATAAACATATATTATAATTAGCTTTTTATTGAAAAGGTACTCATCATGTTCTTCAAGTATAGTCACAACATGATATATGTTTAGATAAATATCTTTGAGACTTTTTAATTTGTTGAGAAAATGAATAAATTAAGGCATTGTTAAATTTAAATTATGTTCTATCCGGTAACACTATAAATCCTCATTAAAACCTTCAAGTAATATTGTATTGTCAGATATATATTAAAATTTATCTCTTTTGTTATTAAATTAGAAAAATAACCTCTTTACTTGAGAAATGTATGTGTAATTACACAATCTATTAGACATATACCATCATCTTTAATAGATTGTTTAGTTTAACGCTTCATATGCTTTATAAAAAAAGTCGATCGTATAATTAAATGTCTATAGGATATAAACTTGGTAAAATCTCATAAACAAAAGAATCTCTTTAAACAATTTGTCTTATACGCTTTAAAATAAAATATTTAAAAATATCTGAAAACATACAAGAAATAACATAAGACCTAGTATTCATATGAAGAAAATTAATAATCATTTATTTGTATTAGTAAGAAAACCATCAATATTTAGATTTAAGGGAACACTTAACATCTATATGAGATGTATCATTAAGGTTTTTATGACCACTGAGAATAACAACATTGTTGGTTTGATAGTTAAGATTTGTCTCTATTCCTTTTCCTTTGTCTTTTATGGATTGTGAAAAAAAATTCCATCAAGTGTTTGGGCGTACGTCATGTATGAGTCCAATGATTTTTACTTCCTCACTGATAACATGCATCTGGTGTAGTTTCATTTCTTTTACTTGTTTCATTCTTAAATTTCTTTTCATAAAATTCAAGTAAATTTTTATTTGTTTCATTCTTAAATTTCTTTTCAAAAAATTCAAGTAAATTTTTATGTTTTTAAACTAAATACCATGATAAGTTTCCCGGCTATATCACATGCATGACCAGTGACGGATCTAGAAGTAAAGTTCAAGGGTAACGTAATTTTTTTGTTGTACGTTTATGTTAATAAAGTGGTTCGAATGAAGATCATTCAAATCAAAATAATTTGGGATCGAAGGAATTGAACTTAAAGTAGTTGTTGACCTAATATCATAATCAGTTTTAGAATCAATACAAATTTTTTTTGAAAAAGTTATCAATAACAACTTGTTTATTCATCTTTCAAATCTCTAATTTTATAACAAATAACATAATAAGATTACAAATTACATTTACAAAATAACAAATTCAAATACCTAATTTCAATATCAAACCTTCGATTCATCTTTCAAATCCCTACTTCATATACGTAATTGCATAAACCATAAATGTTAGAAATTGAACCAAATAACTATTAATTTTTATAACAAATGACACTTAAATATTATAAATTGAACATAAACCCTAAATTCTTATTTCATAGTGTAATAGAGAAAAAAATTAAAAATGTTAACTTGAAATAGGCGGTGAATTGATTAAAGATCACATGTGGGCGATGACAAGGGTCGAGCAGGCGGCAGTTCAATGGTGGTCGTCTGGACGGACGACAATGGGGATGTGGGGTGATAGACGGTGGGATGGATGGTGGCTGACTGGCTGTGGCCTGTGGGAAGGACGAAGGGTTGATGGAGACACGAGGTGATTGATAGTGTTGATTAGGTTATGGTTATTTAGATTAATTAGTTAGGTTAATTTTTTAAGTTGCTTAAAGTTTTTTGGGTTTATATTCATTTTGAAACTTGTTAATTATTATTATATTGGATTGTTGGGTATTTTGGACTTATTAGTTATTTATGTTTTTAGAAAATGTAATGTTTATTTATAAAATATAAAGATTCGTTTTTATAAATTTTAAAACTTTCTATGAAGTGTCGAGTTTAAAAAAATTTAGGAGTAATGTAATATTTTCTCAGGGGTAACGTAAAACCGTAAATTTTATTTTTTATTTTACATAAACCGTAAATTTTTCTCTTTACGCTACCACTAAAAAGTTGAGAGGTGGCGGAGGCTACCCCTCGGATCTTAATAGGTCCGCCCATGTGCATGACCACGACCATGATCATGACAATGTTGGTAACAACATTCATGTTCATGAGTTCCACTTTAGTCACTATATGTTGTCACATTCGCTTATAAGAATGGGATTATACCTTTTAGATAAGCCAACTAATTGTTCCTTAAAAGATCATTATTTTGCTTGTTAACAGGTAAACATAATACTAGAATACTATATTTATTGAAACCCTTTACATGATGTTGTTGCTACAAAAACATATTTAAGGCATGAAAGATGTATGATATTTTTCTCCAATATCTCTACCAGTAATATTTTTCCTGCAGATTCGATTGTGAGGTGACGTGTCGGTAAAATTGTAATGTTTAATGTTTTATTATAATTATTTTTAGTTTAATTCATGTGAAATAAAGTTATTTTTTCTTTGTGTGTTTTTAAGTTAAATATGTAAAATACCAAAGTTATGGAAGTGTGGGGGCTCAAAACGGAATTTAGATCTTGATATAAACATTGTCTAGTTGCAATTGCTTATAGACTTAAAGTCTTCTTAACCTTAAATAAATAAGTTCATGACAAGCTCTTGATAATAGTACCATTTTCTAATGGTCATATTTTTTTATATTGGTCCAAAAAGATCTTTATTTCAATTTGGTCGAAAAAATTTTTTTATTTCAAATTGGACATGATGAACAAAAGCAATACACATCAAACTTCAAATAATATATGTATTTAAGGGATTAACACCATCCAATAGAATAATATGAATAAAACATAACTATGTTACAGTAAAATCTCTGTTACTCAAATATATGTTATAGAATAATAGTAAAAAATTAGGAGATTAATATATGTTACTCAGATTATATCTCCTTTGGTGGTATACGACCAAATTATACGATAACATAATATTCTTACGAAAAATTCTATACCATGATAATACGTTTTGTAAAGCTGCTTTTTTAATTATATAATGATTTATTTTAAATTTACGGTACATATATTGTAGCAATTATCACTAGTTTTTTTTAATGACAATTATACGACCCTGCTTCACAAGATACGTGTTATCTTAATCGGGTTCATCTATCTGTTTTTCAGCTGAGACCGCACCTATAACCCTCTCAGGAGGAAACTTATTGCTGAGAAACCCCCTGGTTTAACTCTGAGTACTTTTTTGTTCAGATTGAGACTTGAACTCCCATGACATTCTCTTATTTACATATTATGAATATCTCATATTAACCAATTGAGCTAAGGATCATTGATAATTATCAATAGTTATAAATAAAAACTTATAACGTTGTGTTAGGAAAAAGGAAACAAAAAGTTTTACATCAATACGGAAAAAGGAAAGGATATACTTAATGTAAACACGAATAATATAGCTATAAAATGTATAACTTTTTAAACTAATCTGTGAAAAAATTATTATTCTTCACCGCTGTTTGCTAAAAATTCCGATTTCCGGCGACTTGATTTCGTTTAAAGTATGATTTTTTATTCTACTTTTCCACCTGAAACTGATGGAAAGGATATTGTAAAAAATACAGATTATATTAAATATACATGTGTTTGATGGGTTAGTTATGTCTTGTAGACTTTAAAATTTTAAATACAAGAAATCAATGTAGACAGTAGAATTGTCTACCGAAAGTTTTGCATACTTTTCATACTTTTGTTTTCATAAGTTTCATATTTATTTTATCATACAATAATTTTCACGCATTAATTAAGAACGTGAACATAAAAATAATTTATATTCACATAGATACAAAATGTTGAATTAACCTAAAATTTTATGAATTACGATGTAGATTATACTGAAAAGTTGAAGATGGAAACAATTCAGTTATGTTGAGAGATTTAAGGAAACGACGAAACAAATCTCGAACAATACTCAAAATTATATGAATTAAATTAGGGTTTACAACTTTACATTAAAAAGAAAACAATGATAAGTTGATTATATAATATCAAAGTACCTTGTGATTCTACCCTAAAATAAACTCATGTTACTAACGTATTATAAAACAAACCTAAGAACAATTATTTGAAAAATATAGAGAGCTCGATGTTTATGTTATTGAGTGGTGTTTAATACAATAGGATACTAATAGGTATATGTATAAGTTAACAAAAAGGCTAATCTATATTATTTCTTGATAACCATAAAAAAACATATCTATATCTATAACTTTATTATAATTTTATTAAGTTCTCAGCATACTAGTTTATTTGAATACATGATAGAGTGACATGTAGATATACAATAATGTTTAACTTCTTAAGCCAAAGAATTTTTACACTAATAGTGTGCGAAATAACAACTCGAAAAAAGCTCACAGTTTAAAAAAATGTGAAGCTTCAACAAAGATCTAAGAGGCAATACACACTAAAAAACATATGCCATGTAATAATTCTCTAGTCTACTCTTTGGTGTATGTGGGAAAGGAGAAATCAACTCTCATGTCTTAAACAAAACAAACGAGCCAAGATAAAACAATGGAAGGAATTATATAAACACTTTTTTGTGTGTGAAGAATAAGAGAATTTTTTAAGTTTATAACGAAAGAATTGAAGTAGTGTGATTTTTATTCTTTAAATTTGTTTTATGTACTCTTCTTTCTAGCACCTTGCTAGATTTTATTCAAAAAATAAGTGTCATGTTTTTTGTTTTTTAGGCTAAAGTGACAACGTCCGTGCACTCCTTGATCCACCTTTGGTCACATCTCTAAAATTAGTGTATTTATATATTATGGAATTGTGAAAATTCAAACAAAAGTCGAGTTAGATTTTTTTCTTATTTTTATAAAGATATTAATGTAAAACTTTATTTATATGTTTTTTTTATGTATTTGTATATATATGTTTGTGTTTAGGTTCGACTTATGTTTATGTGTGTAAGTGCAGTTCCGATAACTTATGTTAGATGAGATGCAACAAGTTGATAAGATGAGACTAAATATGCAAGAAGGCGGATGCATCAACAAAAGCCAAAGGAGATACAACAATAATGGAGGGAATATGTGACATGACTTTTTTTTAAACAACTTAGTAAAAATCCTATTAATTATCCATCATAGTTTTAGTTAAGTTATTTAATTGTTCTTAAATTATTTAAATAATATTATAATTCATTTATTGCAAATTTGTCATAAATATTTGGCAAAAAAATTGTTGGAATCCTCTCGCATACTTGTCACGATTGACTATCGTAAAAATCTATCAAAAAATTATCAGTATCCTGCCGCAAAATAATTGTCGCAAGATCTGTAAGATAGTTGTCACAAATATTTGCAACAAGGGTATTGTGACAAAACACTTTTCGACTAAACTTGTCGCAAAACATGTTATATGACAAGTTTGCAACAACCTAGCTTGTATGTCTTCTTTTTATTTTTCTAACAATGACAACTTATATATTATTTTTCTAACAATAATATTATAACTCATATTTTTCTAAAGTTATTAGCATGACTTAGACGCCTTTAACTATTCGTATCTTAAAAATTGTTTTATAATTTATAATACAAATTAGTATAGTAATAATTACGTTAAAGTCATTGGTTCCTTGGACATTACGCGAGGGACGTAGAGGAAAACAAGAAAGTTTCTCGGACATTTACTTTTCGCTTCTTGGGGACAAGCATGCCGGCCCTTGTTATAATAAATACTTCATGTTTTTTATTTAATAATAAATGTGTGACCTGTTTCGGATAATATGTGTTATTTTAATAAGGTTAAATTATTCGTTTTCAGTTGAGACCGTACCCTCAACCCGCTCAGAAGGAAACCCATTACAGGAAAAAGCTTCTAACTCAACTCTAAACATTTTGCTTAGATTGAGACGTGAACCCATAAGTTCTCAATATTTAGATATCATTAGGGCTGCAAACGAATCGAACGAACACGAACAAGGCCTTGTTCGTGTTCGTTTGTTAAGAAAAAACTTGTTCATGAACACTTACCGAACGAGATTTCTTGTTCGTGTTCGTTCATTAATAAAATGAATATGTTTATGAACTGTTTACGAAAACTTACCGAACGCAAATGAACACAAACAAAAGTAAACGAACACAAACAAAAGTAAACAAACACAAACAGTTGTTCACGAACATAACGAACACAAATAAGCTTATAAGCACAAGAGTACAAATGATTATAGATTTATTTTAGAATAAAATTATATTTCTTTTATAAAAATTGCACAAACTTAATAAAAAATAAATAAGTAGTTAACATAAATATCAAAAAATACTTGATATAATAGTCATAAAAATAACTAACACAAAAATTTAAGAATATAAACGAATACATTAACGAACACATTATCAAATGTTCACGAACAAACTTTAACGAACATAAACGAACACATTCACGAACATAAATGAACAAAAGCGGCTTGTGTTCATGTTCGTTCGTTTAACTAAACGAACGGAATTTTATTGTTCTTGTTCATTCATTTAATAAACAAACTTTTCGCCGAATGATTCACAAACTGTTCGCTGAACGTTCAGTCCGTTGCAGCCCTAGATATCATGGCTAAATAATTACTCCATGTAACATCTTTAAATATTTAGTCAATAAATTTATTAAAATATGTTATGATATTATAATTAATCATGATAAAGATTACTTACACTACCTGCCAATATTGTAAAATAATATAGTTTTATTCGAAATTGATAAAATAACATATTTCTCTAGTCATAGCCGTAAGACTAAGAGAACGGTATGTCACACCCTCAAAATCCACTTGCGGAGTTTTATCGCGAAGCGTGTGAACAAACCAGGATCACAGTCAATAGTTACTCAGAACGACTCTAAATGCCATAATTGAAACATAATTAACCAAAATACCAACTTTAAACAATGCGGAAGCGTTTTTGAAAACAACCCAAGTCAATAAAGTATAACTTATGGCAAAACAAGTGCCAACCAAAGAGTAAACTATAATTGTTAAAATGTCAACTTGTCTTGAAGCATAGTGTCTTAAAATGCAGTGAACCGTGCAGTGTTCCTATGGCAAGCAAGTTAAGGACCTGAGAAAAGCATACTAAAATGTCAACACATAGGTTGGTGAGTTTAAGAGTTTGAGTTCAATAAACATGTAAACAGTTATGATATATATAAGCAGTGCATGGTAATAGATAGCTAGTCTATTATCAGTAAATATTAATACATAGTGATTTTGCAATTGAAGCTGACTGTGATAGTTGTTGCCTCCTGTCACGACTTACCATGTCGTGACAATGTTCAATAGGACAAATTGCACCCGGTTGACCTCGAGTCACACAGTGGGGCTCGTCAGACCCAGTAGTACTACCCAAGTTTCCCCGCTATTAAATATTAACAATTCAAAAGTGTGAGGACTTTTCTCATGGTAAACAACACTATATAATATTATACACAACTTAAATAATGAAAGCGTTCGTATAAATACCAGTATGCTATCTCCCCCAAAGAGATTAAGTAAAGAGTGGGGCATGAACTCACCTGATATATGCAAAGGTACTTAGGGTTTATTTTGAGAAACGAGAGGATAGCCAACCTTCACAGGTTACCTAGATCATGTGAGTACATAAGTACGTGTAAACAAAAGACATGTGAAACCCTAATCATACCAAAATCAAAGACTCATGCTTCCAGACAAATAGACACGCTTGACCTAGTTGACCCGTTTGACCCGTTGTGACATTATGAGTTATAATTCAAATAAAGCCAATGAGCACATACAACATACATGATTAACATTCAAATAGTATCATACATATGCTATATCAACTAGGTGTATCACTTAGATCATCATACAATCAAGTACTATACAAGTCATGCGAATCTAGAACATTAACATATCCACTAGCTATAATACAACTAACATGTCATACAAGGTTCAACCATTCATCACATGCCATGTGAAGCCACTCACGACTTCACATCCTAAACCTGCCAATCCTACTAAGTAGGGGCCTCAGATCCGCACGCGTGTATAATGATCATAACCAAATTCTTTAAGCATATGCATTGCATTCACAACATCACAACAATCAATTACCAGACCCAAACATGATGTCCTACTACTACACAACATCCAAACCATACATGATTACCAATTCCAAATATCACACATGATTATCCAAGCATGCCATACAACTAATTTAACACGTTCTATCACACTAGAATCTATCCTTGAACATAATAGCAGGTCCTATCATCTCAAACATGATCATAACATCATACTTCAACGTTTACACAAATAAAGTTTCCCTTTTGGGAAAGAATATCCCAAAATCTATCAAACATCCAAGCATACATGAATTCATCAATATATACCAATTCAAGCTCATACAAACATCTAGACATGATCAACAACACTTAAACATCCCAATCTAACAATCTTCATAAACAAAAGTTTCTACTTTTGGCAAGCTATGATCAACATCATCAAATTAAAGATTTCTAGCATTCATAACAACAATCTAGCATCTAATCATCATCATGAACTCATCCATAACATCAATCCATCACTAGATCATTACTACATGCAAATAAAGTTACTATTCTTAGTAACCTATGAACATGCATCAAAATCCCAAATTTCTTGCATAATCAACGTATTCTAACATTCATACAACCTATAATCATCAACATTCATCAAACAATCAACCATCATGCATAATCACAACATTTCGAATTAGGGTTTGCTTCATAACCAAATTTCATGATCAATCCACTAAAAACATAGAATTCTTGCATAATCGACGTTAACTAACATGTATACAATCTAACTAACATGTTAACATCATCAAACAACATCCAATTCGACCCAATAAGGATCAATTTCGAATCTAGGGTTCGGCCATAATGAAGAACATCACAAAACACGAAAAATCTAACCTTTAAACTTGTAATTGCTTGAAATCGATGCTTCCTAAGTGTTGTATAACTTGTAATCGAACCTAAACCACACGAATTGCTTGCTCAAGGATGATTTTCGAAGATGGAGAGGGATGGGTGAATGTCGCGGCCGAAGGTTGCATTAGGGTTTGGATTTTTGTTTTATTAATATTTAATTTACATATTTACCCTTTAACCCTTGTGTTTTGGTATTTTGTAAAAACTAGACTTTAAACTCTTGTAAAGTGTTTTTAACTTCATAACATAAAGATATAAACTTATAAAATTCATTATATATCTTATCTTTATAAAACACAAGACATACGAATAATAGACATTTTCCGCGTTACGCGATAAATTCTTTAATAACCGTTTATAATGTGTAAACACATAAACATAACCAATATTCACATAATCACTTAGATTCACAACAAATTAACATTATTCATTATTATTAGGTCACCAACGTTAAACGACAACTAGTGTGTGCTCACGACACGTGTATACAAGACTTAACGGAACTAACAGAGCTTGGTAACGGAAATTTACTGGATGTCACATTATCCCCATGTTGAAAGAATTTTCGTCTCAAAAATTGCGTTACATGGTGAGAGTGTTCCATCACTGGTTTCCATCACTGGTCTACTGCATTGGCACATAGAAATCGAAATCGTGTGAGTTTTGGATGAGTTGTCACATCATCCCCATGTTGAATGAAATTTCGTCCCGAAATTTAAATCAATACCTTCGTCTGCTGGCATCGTTCCTTCGAATAGTTGAGGGTACTTAAGCTTCATTTGATCTTCCCGTTCCCATGTGAATTCCGGTCCACGTCGCGAATTCCAACGGATTTTAACAATAGGTATCTTGCTTTCCTTAAGTGTTTTCACCTCACGGTCCATCACCTCCACTGGTTCCTCAATAAAACGCAATTGTTCATCCACCTGAATTTCTTCTAGTGGTACGACTGTCGTTTCATCAGTTATGCACTTCTTCAAGTTTGACACGTGAAATACATCATGAATTCCGCTCAGCGAATCAGGTAGGGCTAATCGATAGGCTACTGGACCTACTCTTTCCACATCTCAAATGGTCCAACGTACCTCGGATTTAGTTTCCCTCGTTTACCAAACCGAACTACACCTTTCCATGGTGAGACTTTCAACAAACCTTGTCACCAACCTGAAACTCTAAGGGTTTCCGTCTCTTGTCAGCATAACTCTTTTGCCTGTCTCGCGCTGCAGCCATACGGTTCCGTATCTGTATAATTTTCTCAGTCGTCTCATGAATTAACTCGGGACCTGTTATCTGACTATCATCAATTTCTGCCCAGCAAACCGGTGATCGACATTTTCTCCCATACAACGCCTCGAAAGGTGCTGCCTGTATACTAGTGTGATAACTATTGTTATAAGAGAATTCCACCAATGGCAGGTGAATTTCCCAGTTATTCCCGAAGTCAATCACACAAGCACGTAGCATATCCTCCAACGTCTGTATAGTACGCTCACTCTGACCATCCGTCTGTGGATGATATGCAGTACTCATATCCAAACGTGTACCCAAGGATTTCTGCAATGATTGCCAGAAATGTGACGTGAAACGAGCGTCACGGTCGGAGATAATTGAGATCGGTACCCCATGTCTCGAACGATCTCCTTGAGGTACAGGCGAGTTAACTTCTCCATCTTGTCAGTTTCCTTTATTGCAAGAAATGAGCAGACTTTGTTAATCGATCCACAATAACCCATATCGTGTCACAACCAGTACTAGTCCGGGTAGTTTAGTAATAAAGTCCATGGAGATTTGTTCCCATTTCCACATTGGAATCTCCGGTTGTTGTAATAGTCCGGATGGTTTTTGATATTCCACTTTCACCTTCGAGCAGGTCAAACACTTGCTCACGTACGTAGCTACATCCGCTTTCATGTTAGGCCACCAATAGTGAGCCTTTAGGTCATGGTACATCTTGTCGGATCCAGGATGTATAAATACTTAGATTTGTGTGCCTCGCTCATAACCAAATCTCTCAGATTTCCATGAACAGGCACCCAAAGTCTATCCATGAAATACCGAATTCCATCCTCTTTCATCACTAGCTGCTTGTCCATTCCCCTTAACATTTCAGAACCAATATTTTCCACCTTTAAAGCTTCTATTTGTGCCTCCTTAACTTGTTCGGGCAGTTGGGTACTGATAGTAAGCTGTAAAGCTCGCACCCGTCGGGGTTTAGCTGTTTCCTTCCTGCTTAAAGCATCGGCAACTACGTTCGCCTTTCCCGGATGATACTTAATTGCGCAATAATAATCATTTAGTAGTTCCACCCAACGTCGCTGCCTCATATTCAACTCTTTTTGCTCAAAGATATGTTGAAGACTCTTGTGATCGGTGTAGATAGTGCACTTGGTACCGTACAAATAATGTCTCCAAATCTTTAAGGCAAAAACTACTGCGCCCAATTCTAAGTCATGGGTGGTATAGTTCTTCTCATGAACCTTTAGTTGTCTCGAGGCGTAAGCTATCACCTTATCTCGTTGCATCAGGACACAACCCAATCCTTGAATGGATGCATCGCAATACACCACAAAGTCATCTGTTCCCTCGGGTAATGCTAATATCGGGGCAGTACAGAGTTTTTGTTTTAATAACTGGAAAGCTGATTCTTGACTCTTAGCCCATTTGTATGTCGTTCCTTTGTGAGTCAAGGCTGTGAGAGGTTGTGCGATCTTAGAAAATCCTTCTATGAATCGGCGGTAATATCCTGCTAGTCCAAGAAATTGCCTGATCTCGCTTGGTGTTTTGGGTGTAGTCCAATTCTTTATCGCCTCAATTTTGGCAGGATCAACGTGTATTCCTTTCTCATTAACAATATGACCTAGGAATTGTACCTCTCTTATCCAAAAGTCACACTTTGAGAATTTAGCATACAGCTGCTCATTTTTCAACAGTTCCAAGGTCATTCGTAAGTGCTCTTCATGCTCCTCTTTGGTCCTAGAGTATATCAGTATATCATCGATGAACACAATGACAAACTGATCCAGATAAGGTTTGCACACGTGGTTCATGAGGTCCATGAACACAGCAGGTGCATTAGTCAACCCAAAAGGCATGACTAAGAACTCATAATGACCATAACGAGTACGAAATGCAGTCTTGGGAATGTCTTCTTCTCGAACTCTGAGTTGATGATAACCAGATCTCAAGTCAATCTTCGAGTAATAGCTTGATCCTTGAAGCTGATCGAACAAGTCGTCGATACGAGGTAAAGGGTATCGGTTCTTGACTGTTACTTTGTTTAACTCTCGATAATCGATGCACATCCGGAATGTGCCATCCTTCTTCTTAACAAAGAGTACAGGAGCTCCCCAAGGTGATGTACTAGGTCGAATAAAACCCTTATCCAAAAGCTCCTGAAGTTGTGACGACAACTCCTGTAGTTCGTTTGGTGCTAATCGATAAGGTGCTCTAGCAATCGGAGCTGCGCCGGGAGTCAACTCAATCTGGAATTCCACTTGACGGTGCGGTGGTAATCCAGGAAGATCTTCTGGGAACACCTCCGGAAAGTCGCGTACTACGGGAATCTCCATTCTCTTTTCTTCCTTTGCTTATCGGTTACAAGTGCTAGGATAGCCACGCGGCCCTTTCGTAACAACTTTTGAGCTTTCATATACGAGATGATGCCTATCACAGCACCACTCCTATCACCTTTGACGGTAAGAATTGATCACCAACCGGGATCCGTATAATCTTCTCGTGACATATGACTTCCGCTTGCTTGCTAGAGAGCCAATCCATGCCTATCACAACATCAAAACTCCCCAGCGTAACAGCCATGAGATCTATAGCGACGTATGACCAACAAGTTCTATCCTACAGTCTTTAAGGATATGCGTTACATGAATTTGTTTACCGTCGGCTAACTCCACAGTGTACTTAGATTCTAAAGCAGAGGGTATATCACTTAAAAGACTACAGAATTTTAAGGACACAAAACTCCTATCGGCTCCAGTATCAATAGTACCGTAGCAAAACAACCTTTACAGGGAATCTACCAGTAACAGTTGTGGGATCATTAGAGCCTCACCTGAGCCAATGACGAAGGCTCTCCTTTGGCTCCATCTCTATTGCCGCCATTTCCAGTGCCATTTCCACATTGTTGTTATTATTGCCATTATTGTTGTTGTTGCCATTTCCGTTCCTTCTTAGTTGTGGGCAGTTTCGTTTGTAATGCCCTTCTTTCCCACACTCAAAACAACCCTTGGGGGTTTCTTGAGATTGTTCTGGCCTCTTCATTAGTTCACCACGGCAATCCTTCGCAGCGTGTCCAATCTTTCCACAACGTTGACACTTGAAGTTATCACACCGTCCCACATAGTGGTAGTTACACCGTGGGCATTTGGGGTGTCTGCCGCCGTAACCGCTGGGTCCTTGGTTATTTGGGGCAGTTTGGTTGAAATTGCGGTTATTATCGAACCGCCGCTGCTGCTGCTGAACTGGTTGTTGCTGCTGTTGGGATTGTTGTTGACCGCCAGACGATGATGATGATGATTTGTTATTGCTGTTGATGGGAGCATCCCACTTCCTTTTGTTTTCGGGCACACTCACCACAGCGCCCCGTTTGGGTAACCGCCCTTGCTCTACCGCCTGATCAGTAAGTCTATGGGCAATTTGAATGGCCTGCTGAATCGTAGTCGGGGTAGAAGCTGTTACCATACTTTGGATTTCAGGCACCAATCCTCGTATGTAGTGCTCGATTCTCTTATGTGTCTCATTAACCATTCCTGGACACAATGTAGCCAGCTCATGAGTACGGGTCGTGTAAGCCTCAATTTCTGAACCCTTCATCTTAAGCTGCCAGAATTCCATCTCCAACTTTTGCACCTCATTTCGAGGACAGTACTCCTCGATCATCATATCCTTGAACTCATTCCAGGGGAGTCCATTTGCCATCGCTTGTCCAAGCATCTGGACTTGCGCGTTCCACCATGACAGAGCTGCACCCTCCAAAGTCCCGATGGCATACTTTACTTGATCCGCCGGTGGACAGTTACATTTAGAGAAAACGGACTCAGTCTTCTCAAACCAGCGTACAAGCCCTACAGCACCCTCTGTACCGCTGTAGGTGTGTGGTTTACAGTCCATGAAGGACTTGTATGTACACACCGGTGGTCCTGTTTTAACACAACACACATTAATCAAACATCCCCTACAGTTATAAAGATATCAGATTTGTTTTTTTCTCATTGTTTACCTGCCTGGTGACCCGCGTGGGCAGCAGCCACTGCCGTCTGAACATGCTCATTAATTAGAGCAGCCATTCCGCAGGAGTCATGTTAATAGCACTCCACCCTTTTCCCTCCGGTGCCACGTCCACGTCCACGTCCACGACCACGTCCACGTCCACGTCCACGAGCGTCCATTCTTTTCGCTTTATATTCACAATACAATAATGAGTAACATCATACACATTAACTCATTGAAGCGTAGTAAACAGTAAATGAAAGAAATAACGTATCATCACAACCACAACATTCATAACAAAATAATACCAAAGTAAATAAATTGCAATAAGTCACAATGTATTTAGCAATGTCAAAATTGAAGTTTTGTCGTTCGGTGGGGAAACAACCCTTCCCACATAGGTTCAAAAGAAAACTACGTAGTCTAAGTCATATAAAGAATCAATCGACATGTCTGACCTCACTATCATCCTCCATCTCCTCCTCCTCTTCTCTCTCCCTCGGGTCCCTCCTCGGGATACTCCTCTCCCTCAGAGTCTGCGGCAGAGCAGAGCTATAGCAATCTGGAGTGCTGCTAGTTGAGATTCTAAGTGGCAATCCTATTATCGGCTATGTGTCCCGCTGTTCACGAGCAGTCACGCGTCCTTGGAGTGCCATAACACCATCTTGCATATGGTGACAAACGTTCAGCGTCTTCCCGTGTTCTTCCTTGAGTTCATCCAATTGATGTCTCAGGTTGTACACCTCTTGTTGTAGTGTACAGACATCACCCGTGAGTCGTCTTACACGATGCTGTTCAGTATCCAGTGCAGCCATTAGTGCAGCAATCAATTGCTCGTTGGACTGCGCCGTTCGTGGGAGTGAAAACATGGGTTGATTGGCATTGTTCCTAGTCTTTGGCTTTAGAACAGGTACGCGCTCCCTAAACATGATGTGGTCAACAAACCTAGGATAAGAACGCCAGTCACGCGGAGGGTCACGCTTCATCAATGCGAATGGTTGATCCCAGTCAATCTCCTCTCGGGGATAAGCCAGTCTGGGCCAATCGAATCCATCATCAGGTACAGGTGCGGGAGGTGGGGATTCAGATCGTGTAGGTGATTCGGGTCGTTTACCCGGAGCTCTTGAAGACGATGCCATGCTGCAGAGAGTGTGACGTGTATGCCAATGAGTATACAGTAGATGAGAATAAGGCACAGGTAACTAATTAACTGTGTGCGGTTATAGTCTAGTGTGTATGCAACCTAGTTCCCTATAACCAATGGCTCTGATACCAATTGTCACACCCTCAAAATCCACTTGCGGAGTTTTACCGCGAGGCGTGTGAACAAACCAGGATCACAGTCAATAGTTACTCAGAACGACTCTAAATGCCATAATTGAAAAAATAATCCAAATACCAACTTTAAACAATGCGGAAGCGTTTTTGAAAACAACCCAAGTCAATAAAGTATAACTATGGCAAAACAAGTGCCAAACCAAAGAGTAAACTATAATTGTTAAAATGTCACTTGTCTTGAAGCATAGTGTCTTAAAATGCAGGAACCGTGCAGTGCTCCTATGGCAAGCAAGTTAAGGACCTGAGAAAAGCATACTAAAATGTCAACACATAGGTTGGTGAGTTCAAGAGTTTGAGTTCAATAAACATGTAAACAGTTAGATATATATAAGCAGTGCATGGTAATAGATAGCTAGTCTATTATCAGTAAATATTAATACATAGTGATTTGCAATTGAAGCTAACTGTGATAGTTGTTGCCTCCTGTCACGACTTACCATGTCGTGACAATGTTCAATAGGACAAATTGCACCCGGTTGACCTCGAGTCACACAGGTGGGGCTCGTCAGACCCAGTAGTACTACCCAAGTTTCCCCGCTATTAAATATTAACAATTCAAAAGTGTGAGGACTTTTCATGGTAAACAACACTATATTAATATTATACACAACATAAACAATGAAAGCGTTTGTATAAATACCAGTATGCTATCTCCCCCAAAAGAGATTAAGTAAAGAGTGGGGCATGAACTCACCTGATGTATGCAAAGTACTTAGGGTTTATTTGAGAAACGAGAGGATAGCCAACCTTCACAGTTACCTAGATCATGTGAGTACATAAGTACGTGTAAACAAAAGACATGTGAAACCCTAATCATACCAAAATCAAAGACTCATGCTTCCAGACAAATAGACACGCTTGACCTAGTTGACCCGTTTGACCCGTTGGTGACATTATGAGTTATAATTCAAATAAAGCCAATGAGCACATACAACATACATGATTAACATTCAAATAGTATCATACATATGCTATATCAACTAGGTGTATCACTTAGATCATCATACAATCAAGTACTATACAAGTCATGCGAATCTAGAACATTAACATATCCACTAGCTATAATACAACTAACATGTCATACAAGGTTCAACATTCATCACATGCCATGTGAAGCCACTCACGACTTCACATCCTAAACCCTGCCAATCCTACTAAGTAGGGGCCTCAGATCCGCACGCGTGTATAATGATCATAACCAAATTCTTTAAGCATATGCATTGCATTCACAACATCACAACAATCAATTACCAGACCCAAACATGATGTCCTACTACTACACAACATCCAAACCATACATGATTACCAATTCCAAATATCACACATGATTATCCAAGCATGCCATACAACTAATTTAACACGTTCTATCACACTAGAATCTATCCTTGAACATAATAGCAGGTTCCTATCATCTCAAACATGATCATAACATCATACTTCAACGTTTACACAAATAAAGTTTCCCTTTTGGGAAAGAATATCCCAAAATCTATCAAACATCCAAAGCATACATGAATTCATCAATAATATACAATTCAAGCTCATACAAACATCTAGACATGATCAACAACACTTAAACATCCCAATCTAACAATCTTCATAAACAAAAGTTTCTACTTTTGGCAAGCTATGATCAACATCATCAAATTAAAGATTTCTAGCATTCATAACAACAATCTAGCATCTAATCATCATCATGAACTCATCCATAACATCAATCCATCACTAGATCATTACTACATGCCAAATAAAGTTACTATTCTTAGTAACCTATGAACAATGCATCAAAATCCCAACTTTCTTGCATAATCAACGTATTCTAACATTCATACAACCTATTAATCATCAAACATTCATCAAACAATCAACCATCATGCATAATCACAACAATTTCGAATTAGGGTTTGCTTCATAACCAAATTTCATGATCAATCCACTAAAAACATAGAATTCTTGCATAATCGACGTTAACTAACATGTATACAATCTAACTAACATGTTAACATCATCAAACAACATCCAATTCGACCCAATAAGGATCAATTTCGAATCTAGGGTTCGGCCATAATGAAGAACATCACAAAACACGAAAAATCTAACCTTTAAACTTGTAATTGCTTGAAATCGATGCTTCCTAAGTGTTGTATAACTTGTAATTGAACCTAAACCACACGAATTTGCTTGCTCAAGGATGATTTTCGAAGATGGAGAGGGATAGGGTGAATGTCGCGGCCGAAGGTTGCATTAGGGTTTGGGATTTTTGTTTTATTAATATTTAATTTACATATTTACCCTTTAAACCCTTGTGTTTTGGTATTTTGTAAAAACTAGACTTTAAACTCTTTGTAAAGTGTTTTTAACTTCATAACATAAAGATATAAACTTATAAAATTCATTATATATCTTATCTTTATAAAAACACAAGACATACGAATAAATAGACATATTTCCGCGTTACGCGATAAATTCTTTAAGTAACCGTTTATAAATGTGTAAACACATAAACATAACCCAATATTCACATAATCACTTAGATTCACAACAAATTAACATTATTCATTATTATTAGGTCACCAACGTTAAACGACAACTAGTGTGTGCTCACGACACGTGTATACAAGACTTAACGGAACTAACGGAGCTTGGTAACGGAAATTTACCGGATGTCACACGGTAATTGACTAACATTTTCAAAAAAAATATAAATATAAATTAAAGCCAACTTTATTTTATTAACAAAAAATGTAAAACCCTGATTTGAAGAAATAAATATTATTTTAATCGGGGTCGTATATTCGTTTTAGTCAGGATCGCACCTCCAACTCAATTAGGAGAAAACTCATTGCTGAGAAAACTCATACCTTATTAATTCTGAACATTTTACTCAGAGTGAGACTTTAATCCACGACATTTCATTATTTACATCTCATTATTTCTGTCAACTATGATGATAAAAAGGAGCAATCCTTCCAACCTCGTTGAAGATCAAGCTTACAAAATCTAAACACATTCTCTCTGGCAAGACTGGCACACGTTTGATGCTACCCACTACATTTTTTTTGAAAGGCAACCCACTACATGTTAAACCCACGACCCATAACTGAAATCAAATGTTTCCATGCATGACGCAAAGCGGAAACCCTAAGATGATGAAGTCAATCGGCGTTTTAGGGGAAAGAAGAGCGGAAGCAAGAAGGAAGAAAGGAAGACGAAGTGAATCGATGGAGGAAGGGCCACTTTTTGGGGGAAGAAGTTGTGCATTGATCATGGCTTGTACTACAAAGCTTTGAAGCTTTGTTGTATGTTTTTTAAAGTATAGTTAATATCTTCCATGCATGAAATTATGCATGCATGGCACATTATTGCCTAACATTCACTACAAGAAAAAGTAAATATAGCTACAAGATAAAGTAGGGTTTACATCGCTATATGGCCTTACTATAGGGCCTATGCATCTATTGTAACGACATGTATTCATTAGAAAATATTTAAAAATCAGAGTTCTTAAACAAAAAGATTTTTGTAAGTAAATGAAGCTTTTCAAAGCAATTTTTTAGAATATGATAAATTATTTACAAAAATGAAACTAATTAAAATCGTAGTTTTAAACAACTATTGTAGTAAAAAATATCATCGTTTTTTAATATAGCCTTTTTTAGAACAAAACGGTGAAAAAATATTCGTTTATAAAAATGAAAGTTTTAAAAACATAATATAAATATTTTAGATTAAAGTATATCCTTATACAACATTTCAGTCATATATTATAGTCATATATTATAACCTTATACAACATTTTAAATAATTTTAAAATAACATTTTATAGTTTCCAATTTTTTCGTGTGTATGTGAGTGTGTATATTTTCTGTCAAATTAAATATACTGTACATGAAACCATAAAAGCGTAGCTGCATTTCATACAATATATTATTCAAATTGTTTAACAACCAAATAGTAAAAAAATCAAATTGATGCAAATAAGAAGAAAACACATGCTGATGTCTGATGACCACTAGGCGGTTGTTGGTGTTGCTATTCACACATCATTTTTATTTGTTAAAGTTTTTTTTATGTGTTGTGCCTATTGTTGTTAATTGAATTTCTTCATAGTGATGTTTTTCTCTAAGTTGTTCTGAGTTGTTGCATTTCTTGAGTCAATATTATGTTGGAGGGGTATGTACTCATCAAAGCGGTATCACAACACTATCATCTTACCGTATATGCTAACACATTTGATCTAGGGCATTTTTGCATCAACCACTAATGAATCATCACCAGCCTCACTCGATGATCTTGTATACCCTACTTGAATTCGTTGTTGCATTAAGCATGTTGAATATAGTAAAAATTCAATAGTAAAACTAATGTAAAATGGATGACCAACCTGTTCAAGTATAATTACAACAATATTAACAGCCGAGCAATACCGTTTTGACTTTTTCGCATAATAAAAATTAAAATGCCAATCCCAAACAGGCGACATGTAGTCGACACACAGTAAACCAAGACTACATAATTTTCATTTTTACGTATTTAGAAAATAAAAACAATTACAATCATATAACGACGACATGTCGTGGGTGCATCTCACACACAAACAACAGTATTTTCTTTTCATCTACTCATACTAGAATTACATTTAAAAAATTAAAAATATTGTAGCTTATGACATGTCGTCGATAATATTCATTATGGCGCTTGATAATTTCCCTCCAGATTGTCTATATTTATTGCGACATGTCGTTAATATAGGTTTTGACAAATCAAAACTGGGAAACCTGTCGCTATAAGGGGACACGTCCCGACAACTTTCGTGTTCAAATTATATATTGATCACTATCATTAAGTTTGAATTACAATTCTAAGACGAAGTTCATGTTTTTATTTTTTAATTTCAAGAAAGAAGAATAAAATTTGAATTTTTACCAACTTTTTTGTAAAAAAAAAGGTTTTAGCATTAAAAAACTTAATATTTAATTTATTTTGCGTGTTCACTTAGTATTTATTGTTTCCATAATGATATCCGAAACAACCAACCTATACCTAGAATTATTAATTCCAAAAGCCATTCAAAGTAAACCTCATCATACATTGAAGCTTTATTTTTTAAACACTTATACTTACAATATCATTACACTCGAAGACTAATTAATTACATCACGTCACATTATTGGGTATCTTAACATACAAATTAAGAATCATACAACCATATCAACTGCTAAAAATTGAAATATTCTTTGGATGTATTGATACTTGTTCAATAATGTTAAGTATATTCAATTGGAAACACCACAGTAGGCCTTTACTGCATACTTCTCTATTCCCTGACCCCCTCTTATGTGGAATTTGATGAACTCACCGTAATCAAATGGCTTGAAAAGTAACGGGTGTTCATCATCCACCATTTTTTCAACGGCTTTTAATTTGTTCCCCGGTTTCGGTATTTCGAAAAGTGCTAGGGTAAATCGAGTCTTGTTTTCTGTCATCACCACCCGATGAAGTGGCACGTGCAATCGCCCATTCAACCAAACCTGCATATCCACATACACATACATAAAGACCCAAAGTCTGTTATGTAGTTTCACTACTAGAAAACCTACTGATTTGCTACATAATATATATATGCATAGCAAACATGAATTTCAGTAGGTTTGCTATGCATATATATATATATATATTTATGTTTGCTATGCACATACACATACGCAATTGCTAGTACTTTTTGTGTGTGTTTCCTTACATACTGCCATTTATTGTTTATACTTTATATGTATACAAATGGTTATTTTAGAGCCCACTACAAGAAATGTTGATATTAGCAGCGACATCGAGCTTCAGCGGCAACACATTTAGCGATGACAGTCGCCGCTATTGGTCATCAATCCGTTTGGGGTTTATTAACTAAAATCTGGCCATTGAACGTGCGCTAGATCTAACGGTCAGAGCTGAATCGTACAACCGACCATTATTGATCATTAGCGGTGACACCTTTAGTGGCAAAGTATTAGCAGCGACGTATCACCGCTAATACTTTTAGCGGCGACATACGGAGGTAATAGCGGCGACAAATGTCGCCGCTAATGGTCAAAGATTTTGTAGTGCCACAGGTGTCAATGATGTAGACTCTCTATCCATTGATAGAGAAGAATTGATAGGTTTCCGATTATTCCCCTAGACCCGGCCTATTAATAAATGGAATTTACTGGGCTGTTTGTTTGTTTGTTTACTTACGTTGAAAGTCTCCCCAGCCATTACTATGAACAAGTTTGGCGAAAGCTTAACTTTAAGCCATTCATTGTCTTCCGTCAGAATCTCCAATCCTTCAACATCATTTTGATGTAAAATCGTCGTTACACCTGCATCTGCATGAGTGTGCAGTCCAAGATTGGATTCATTTGCTTTGGGCACTCGATATTTCATGATCTTAAGCACATAATTTGTTAGTTCAATGTGTTCGTTCATATACTCTTCCAAATTCAAGATCTCGTAAACCATCTTCTTTGTCATCACATTCAATTCCCAAAGCTTCTTCGCGTACATTTGGATGTCGTTGCTGCCACACAAAAGGAATTTGAATACGGATCGAATAACTGGTTGCTTCATACATGAAAGTTTTTGCGTGTGTTGTAGTCAAATACTGTTCATAATCGGAACTATTATAATAAATCATTTGTTAACAAAGTTAAATGAAGCAAACGAAACAAAATTTTACCTGACTTGAGGGTTGCCTTGAGGCCACATTAGATTAGTGAAGTTTTGTATTTGTTCGGGGATGTAAGGATCATCGATGCCCATGCTTTCATACAGCGGAAGTTGAGGCGAATTTCCAATATACCCGTAAAACATTCGGGTCGATGTGTTTTTGCACTTGGTTTCTATAGGGAGATTAAAGAGGTGCTTTATTGCACCATATACAGATTCTTGAAGCTCAGGTGAAACTCCATCTATTGATGCTTGAAAACAACCGAACTCCTGAAGGGCTTCAAGAACTTTGGTTTTAACGGAATCATAGGCGCGATGGTCTTGATTCGTGTTATTTAACACCGAAAAGTCGATCACAGGAAGCTGAATGTATGCGTCTGAACCCATTTGTGTATCGAATATGTAGTTTGGAACGATGACTAGTTAATTAAGTAGGATTTATAGCGTTTGTATTAATATAAGTGTTGGAGACTTTGGTTACAGCAGGAATATATTGGATACTGGTTGGTGATAACAAAGAACTTAAGGCTTATACATTCGGCAATAACTGGATATTCTACATTAATGCCGAATTGAGATTTTATTCTCTTGTGTTCTTATCGGTGTTTTGTTAATTTAATCTATATTCTTGTAATTAATGTGTGCCGCTGTTATTCGTGCAAGCGTTCTTAGATCGAAGATCGTCCCATGATTAATTCGTACTTAGGATACAAATCACAATGTTCACAACGCTTCTCGAATACAATCTAACAAGAGATACTATCCAAGTAATATGGATTTGATCAAGATTTATAGAATTGAAACGGACATATTGGAACTTGATATATTAAACTTTTATAGGTTACAACGGTTTGTTCTTGACACACTCGAGCTATTTGGCCAAATCAAAATGTTGGTTTGGAACTACCATACCAACTCACAATTGGTGTTAATGTAGACGTTGCTTTCCTTGCGTTCCGGGAGTGTTCAAAATTGGATATCTCAATTTCTGGATATCCGGGTTTTCGGAAGTGGATTTCAATATCCGGACCCAAATCCGAAATCTTAAAATATATGTATTATTTAATAAATATTATAAAATGTTAATATTTATTATTCAAAAAAGTTCGGATATATATCCGAATATTTTTTTTTAAATATTCAAAAGTTATAATTAGTATATAGTATTTTAATAATATATTTAAACATATTTCGGATAACTCGGATATTCGAATATCCAAAAATTTACAAAACCGCTATCCACACCTGAATCCGATAATTTTTTATATCAAAAATCATATTATACAAATTTTTGAATATTCCGGATTCGGATTTTCAAATATTTTGGATTCAGTTTCGAATAATGATTTTTTTCACACCCATAATTCCATGCAACATACACATTCCCTAATTGGCTTAAACACATACTAACCCAACTGTTTGTGCCCTATGGCAAAATACATAAACAAGTAGGCTCAATTTGGTTTTTTTAATTAAATAAGCAACATCACACCCTTAATCAGATAAACTGGTCTTCAATTTTAAGCTCCACATTTGTCATCTTTAATGTCATCAACAGTAATCACTAGTTCTTCCTTCGGATCGTCTTTGCTATTCGAGACGGGCAATGGTCATCTTCACTCAATTGACCCATATCCTCTCATCATATAAAATATAATTCAAGCAAATCAAGATACGTTTTTGTAAGTTAGTTTGCATCCTTATATCATGCCCTCTTTAGTAATCTCTTTATTCCATTACCAATCACGCGCCAGATGAGTACACACTTGTATCTCCTTTGAAATTTCCTGTTAATTTGAATAAGCCTAGTTTTTTTTCTAGTACTAACCTTTCATGTAGTTTGAGCAATTCAATAAAACCAATGCAACTTTCTAAAGTTGTTTCTTCACCAAAAATAGGACCATTTTCATCTTTGTTTACAAAATCCCACACTTTCTTGCGTAACACTTTATGTACCACATCAGGATTCTCATAAATGACTTTCTAATACGTCATAACTGTTGTTTTATCTTTATTAAAAATAAATTTCTTCTTGTTCATGTGCAACCAGACTAGTACTTTCCATCTTGATCTCCACATGATTAACATACGAATCCTTGCTTTTTTGATGCATACTAAACCGCTTTTCACTTGTTTCTTTATAGGTTATCGTTGGTCTAAACAATTAAAATACCCGTCTTGATATTCTTCCTCTAGATCCACTAAAGACTTAACACAAAAAAACATTATAACTTTTTTTTCTTTCATCAAACGTTTTGTTCAAACTTAAAACATTACGCCACATATTTAGGACATAATTATGAATAAAGCCGAAGTCCTTAGTTTTCTTATTGGTAGCGATACCAAAATGCCATTTGAAGACTTTGAACACCGCCTTATTATTTGTCATGTGTAAGACGGATCTACGACCCATATGGTACTAAAATCCCCTCATTCGATGCCTTTGACAAGATAATCAGTATCTTGTGGTAATGAACTTAATTTAATATGCTTATCGAGCGCATTGAGACTATATGGCTGATCTTCTGATAAAGGTAACAAGGTACTCCCATCTTCCTAGCCACCTGATTGGTTTATGCTTTTTGGTGCTGATCTTTCTCCAACCTTATGTTTGGCCATTTTCAAAATCAAACAAACTTATGTTGCATATCACAATTTCATGTGATAATAAGTAGCATATGTTTAAACACAATGCATAAATAAATACAAACAACTATATATAGCCAGTTACTTGAATCATAAATATCAACGTAAATATATATATTACAAATTTTTAATAACTTGCTTTCTCAATGCTTAAAAACTCATGATATATGCAATGAGATTTCTATGCCTAGTTTGCAACGCCACAATAAGTCTTTAAGGCGAACTTGCTTTGAATGCCACCCTCTTTATAGAAGAACTTAAGAAACTCTGCATAATCGAAAGGCTTGTAAAGTAGTGGGTGATCTTCGTCCACCATTTCGTAGAATGTTTTTACAAGGGTGCTTGATCTTTGTACTGAAAAGAACCCGAGCGAGTATCTAGCCATGTTTGCATTCATTACTACCCGATGATATGGTACATGCAATCGCCCATTCAACCAAACCTGTATCAAGATCATCAAGAAACTGAAGTCAAGAAAACCAACACTCTAATCCACTAATTAATCTTCTGATTTATGTTATCTAGCTATAAGGGTTAAAAACACATGGTCTTGCACCACAGTGACATTAATGAATATTCCACGTAAAACTAATTGTAAGTTTTAATGCTTTTAAATGTAATTTTGGTGATACTAAGAGTATAAAAGTTATAAGAAAAAAGAACTACTAGTGCTATAAAATTTATCTAAAGGGATGTACTAAACACATCACCTCCGACACTTTTATTGTCACACTCTCTTTTCAACTTGTCAAATCATTAATATCCTATCATTTTGTTTAAATAAAAGGCATGAAAAATTCCTTTGAATTTGATGTTTTTAATTAGGAGGTACGTATACTAAAAATTCAAGGACATATAATCTAAATCCTACATATTTTTACATGTATGACTATAACTCGTAACCTATAGTTAAATAGGTGGTTGATTGGGGTACATCCAGTACTCCTTGACTTTTCGTCTCTTTGTGATAATTAATTAAGTACTTACATTGAATGCTTTATAATTAAAAAAAAAAAAAAAAAACTTACATTGAATGTTTCACCAACCACAATGATGAAAGAATTTGGGGACACTTTTACTCGTACCCATTCATCATTTTTCATTTGGATCTCTAACCCTCCGATCTCATCTTGATTTAAAATCGTCATTATATTTGTGTCCGTATGCGTGTGGAGTCCAATATCCGATTCATCGTGCTCAGGTGCTCGATACTTCATGACTTTGAGAAGGTAACTCGTCGATTTCATTTGTTCGCCAAAGTACTTCTCCAAACCCAAGCTCTCGAAAACCATCTTCTTCACAATCTCATCTAGTTCACGCAACTTCTTAGAGTATGCTATAATACTTTCACTGTCACAAAACAAAACTAATCGATCATATAACATGAAAACATCAGTTAGTAATGGAGTTTACACATATGTAACATACCGAAATTTGGGATTATCATGAGGCCACATTAGATTAGTGAAATCGTCGACGTTTTCAGGGATGAATGGGTTCCCAATTCCCATGCTTTCATAGAGTGGAACTTTGGGCGATCGAACATACCCATGAAAGGCTATTTCGGATGTGTTTTTACGCTTTGTTTCTATTGGGAGGTCGAATAGTTGCTTCAATGCATCGTTTACAGATTCTTGAAGATCTATCGACACAACTGATGATGCTTCGAAGCACCCATAGTCTTGGAGAGCTTTAAAAACATCAGTTTTAACGGCTTCCCATATTGAATGATTGTTTGGATCATTGGTTTTTAGCTGTGAAAAATCAATTACAGGAAGTGTAATGGAGCTTTTGAACCCATTTGAATGGAAATTATAAGTTTGTGAGAAATAGGAGTGTGTGTTTTTAAGGGCTAATTAGACATGTATCAAACAAATTGATTGATTAAAACCAAGAAATCGATAAGCGCAAGAGAAAAATCTGTTTTTAAGTTGTCTTTCTATTGTTGTGTAAATCACTTTCAGTTTGCACATTGTATTATATGAATGTACACATGTTATAAGACATAAGTTTGCCGTAATCTCGTACCTTCCATCTTAAGATATTCTATTCGATTAATACAATTAAATCATTGTTGTGTAAGTTAATATGTGCCTTAATAAAAGTATAAGACAAAACAAGTTTGATCCCTAGTAATTGTAAGAAGTTGAATCATTAAGATTACATTATTAATTATATAGAAATCTTAGATTTCTACGTTTATCTTTGTCTAAGGATAATGAAATGGCACTTTGGAGTTTTCATCGGTGTCAAATCCCCTACAGATAATTTTTTGAACCTATTAATATCAGATTAGCAAGATTAAATAAATGTCGAATACACGAAGAGTTAGCGGTTCATAACTAATGCATGTTGATTATAAACATAAAAATTTGTTGTTGGACCAACAGATCATCCTCAATGGATTCCAATTCCTAATCATCTCATCGACATATTCTGACATATTAGACGTCGGTGAAAGTCACTAGTTTCGTTCCTAGTTTTCAAAGACATAAACACATACATAAAGGTTTGTTATTTCTATGTGTTTCTCAAGGAACAATGTACATCATAGTATATAGATACACTAGTGTGTGAACCCGTGTTTTGCTGCAGGTTGTTAAAATTTATAACACTTCAATTCAGTTAATTTAGTATCGGGTAATTCAATTATATGTTTCTTAATAAAAAAAACTAAGCAATTGCTACTAAAATTTGCAACTGAAAAAATCAATCCCAAAATCTAAGATTGTTTTGAGACCAAAATAAAATAATCACAAAAGCAGTGACCAAAATAAAAAGTTGGTCGCAAATTTAGAGATCAAAACAATCAGTGGCAAATATATCATAATTTAACAACGAAGCAAGATATTATGGCAAAACGGTCACAACATTCTTACTTCTTAGAAAAGTGAACGCTAACAAGGGCATAACAAGGATCCCAAAAAATTTAACAACGAAGCAAGATATTATGGCAAAACGGTCACAACATTCTTACTTCTTAGAAAAGTAGCTAACAAGGGCATAACAAGGATCCCAAAAAACTTAACGACCAAGCAAGATATTATGACAAAACGGTCACAACATTCTTACTTCTTAGAAAAGTGAACGCTAACATTGCCACATCCGATTCCATATTGAAGACTCCAAGCAATGCTCCAATGGACCCACAATGTCAATGCATTCATTAACAGAGTGGTTCAACAAGTAAGCATAAATGGATGGCTACGACATGGGGTTATAAGATATAATTTGTTTAGTTTTACTTTTCTTTTTAGAACCCTAAGGTCATTATCTAAGAAAATCTTAAACAATCATATTTCATCATGTAGCGACGGACATCCTTGTATAAGGTTACAAAATGACGTCAAATCTAACCAATTTAACTACCATATGTCATCACCATAGGGTTTGATCGTTCAATATTTTTTCTATACCTACAACAACATATCATTGCTACAAGGTAAAATATACCAACAACTAATGTCGTCACTGCAGAGTATTTTTCTTGTAGTGACAATACAAGTTAAAATACAATTACGCTTAGGTCGAGACAATACCATAACTTGGGCAGGCAACACAACAAACCCACAATCAGATTAACCAATACAATATATTAATCTAACAATCATCCATATCTTCCAAGTTAAACTTATACATGTATTAAAAATCAAATCTTGCAGCTTTTCACCAAATGATGAAGATGGAATTAAAAAATTGCATTTGGAACGATCCAATCTAAAAAAAACAACTTTTGTCACTAAAGTTTCATGATGTCGTCTTCGCATGATTTTTGTGCCACAAATAAAAAAACATCCTATTCATAATTTCTGTTTCTTGCGTCATATATATATATATATATATATAATATATATATATATATATATATATATTATATATATATATATATATTATATATATATATATATATTATATATATATATATATATAATATATATATATATATTATATATATATATAATATATATATATATATATCTTGTTTTGTGTGCAAATTAAGCAGGTTGATTAATTGTTGTGTTGGCATCATCTCTACAGAGGCCAATCGCCCCAGCCGACTTCTACGATTTCAGTGCAGCCGCCAAGGGGCTACTAAGCTACCCCTTCGTGCACCCAAAAAGACGCCGTTGTCGGTGCAGCCGCCCAACCTTTTATTTTTAGTTTAATGGACCTGACCACACGCCTTTTTTTCTTGTGTGCTGCAGCCCAACCTCTTATTTTATTTTATTTGACCAGTACTATACACACTCCCTTTTTAATTCTCCACCATGCTACTTTCATATTTTTTTAACGGTTAACTGGATCAGTGACGGACTAGACGGGTTACTGGGGCAACATGTTTATTTTCTATACTTGAATACGTAACCCGAGTCTATCCTTGAGAGGAGACTCGATATAAGTGGAGAAAATGCTCTGGTCAACCTGAAACCTTTTTCTTGATTCATATGTGAGACTTAAAATCAATACTACTTATATGTTTAATAAAGTTTTGAGATATTTCAACTCAACCATTTGGGCTAAAGATGATTAGTTTACTAGTCATGCACAATGCGACACACCAGCGTTAGCAAATAGCATTGAAGACACACCACCATTAGCAAATAACATTGAAGACACATCACCGTTAGCAACCACCAACTGAAACGTAGAACCAATGACATACTATCGATAGGCGAAGGTAAAACATATAAAACAATAACTAAGTCATGCACAATGCGACGTGTTAACTTGCAAAATGTAAATCGAAACGTTAAATAATTTTTTAAATATAAAAAGTATAGGGACCAAATCTAAAAGTAAAAAATTATTTGGGCTAAATTGTAAAATGTAAAAGTACTGGGTTAAAATAAAAAAGTTAAATATTAAAAAGAATAGGACAAAACTTGGGTACAACATTTAATGCATGTTATACAACCCATAATACATAATAAAGTGGTAATTAATCTTATCTTACTAATCTAATAAAATGATAATAGAGGTGCCATGTGTCAGCATCTCAATCATTCTTACCAATTTTTTTCCGCCTCTCTCTCTATTAAATAATTACCTTAATTACTAATAAAATTATTTTAATATATATTAATATATAATAAGTTAAAAAAAATTATTTATTAAGGTTAGTTCTAAATAAATTGATATTTTTAATAAGTTAATTTTTTTAAAACAAAAAATAATCAAATCTGGGAGTTGTAGTAAGATTTTTTTTAAATAAAATTTTTATACGGTTTTTTTTAAATAAAATGTTTATTATTTAAAAAATTTTAAAAAGTTGATATCACTGTTTTATTATTTATAGTCATTTCTGATACGTAATTTCAGTCATATTATATCTTAAAATATTATTTTATAATTAATATATTTATTATATTTATATTTTATTTATTCGACCTGTGTAATACACGAGTTTACTAAAGGTAGTATATATATAATATGGAAATGTGACACAAAGTGATTTATTACGATTTCATGGCTCTTCTTGACGTAATCTAAATAACCCATTAGGGCCTAAAAGTGTAAGTGTTACATACATATGTATAATATAATGGGCCCAAAAATTTAAGCTAGGCATAAATATGTAAAGGTTAAAAATCAAAATTACTTGTTATAACTTCATATGTTTCTTACGTAACCTATATAACCACTAACAAATGTTAAAGGCCGTTGAGACCGAAAATTGTAAGTTAGTATAATGGGCCAATTTAGCTTCTTGTGGCCTAAGTAACGTAACTAACTCATTATAGGCCATGAAGGCCCAGAAAACTTATTATTTGTTATTCTGTCGATAAACACTGATGGATTTTAAAAAGATTATATGTATTTGATGATCTGTCACCAGTTACCATTGAATAGCAATGGATTATTAATGATCTACGTTTGCCATAATTTTAGATAAAAAAGTAACCAACATATGTTTTCTCTCAAACTCCAGTCCGCTTTCCTTTCATGTACTTTTATCTATCGATTCCAACACCACTATCATCACCACCGCACCTCCAACACAAAGACCATCAACATCACCATTGTTGCCATACTTATAGAATCACCATCTTTGCCACATGTTCTCCTCCAACACGACCACCATTGGTAATGGGTCTGTCGATAACTTGTCACTAATTACCCTTTTCGTAATATGTGAGAGAAAGTTAACTCAGATGACCATGCATGAGTTTTTGGTGAATAAATTGTCGTGATCGCTCGATATCTTCCACAAGTGATCGATCGCAAAAATAATATTACCCACATTTGGTTTTCAAATAGTTGTGTTAAATTGCATTGATTTCATCGATAGTGTGCTACATATACAACCATCAATGAGTTGCTTTTTAGTAGTTTCATACTTTTTGAGTTGAAGTATACGATATCTTTTGTTTTTCTTATATATTTGACTGTTTTTGTTTAAACTTTAAACTTTATATTAGCATTTTTTTTCGATTCGTTCATTATATCTTCAAGTTATGTTCCTTTTTCCAAAAGGTCTTTACGGTTTTTGGGGTAAATTAGAGATAGACTATTTCAGGAATATTGTGGAGTTGGATACCCACATTATTAGATGAGTGTAACGTAATTAAGGAAAATTATTAAAATAACCCTTTTAATTTCAGCTAAAATGTCCTCTTCAATTTTCCATCCTCCATAATGTCCTCTTCACACAAGGCGTCGACACCTATATGTGCATGGGTGGTCGAATATACTTTATACGTGTCCAACATAGGTACCCCCACTTCTCCTAATTCTTTGAGACGTTTGTCTCACATAAGTCTTTGATCAAAAAGGCATACGCTTCGTTGTAGGTTTGAGTGCCTCTGCTAGAACAAAAAACAATAATGAAAAACCAAAAGTTAAACAACCGCCCAACTCTACATTAAAGGCGCTAACACGTCTACAAAGGGACATTTTGGAGAGTGTGTATTCAAATGGACAAAATGAGGGAAAAATTGGTTGAAAATGAAAAGGCATTTTGGCAATCTTCTCGTGTAATCATATGTTAATTCATGTCGAAGTTAGTTATTTGCATTATCTAGTTTATGATAATGTAGAGGTGATTCTAGCATCATGAAATCACATACAAAATGTGTTAGCATCACTTACAAACATTTATAGCAATCACAATAGGTACCTACGAATGGCTACGCATATCTGACAAATGAGCAAGCCACGGATGCAGCATTTATTGTGTTCGTCCGTAGCCCGTTTTACTTTTTAAGTTGATGAAAACGGATGAGCCAAGGATGCAATAATAGATCCCTAGCTTTCTTCCATATTCTCATGTTTCTCTTTTGTTTTTTTATATAAATAAAAATAAGTTATGCCTAATTTCAAATAGGTTTGTACATGTCCATAAATTTAGGGTTATTAGATTTTAATAATCACAATTTTATTTATTGGCCCGGGATTAATGCCAATTCAAGAAATGTTTACAAACACTAGGGTTGTACAAAATGTTCGGGGCTCAAAGCTCGCTTGAAAAAAGCTCGGCTCGAAAAAAACTCGAATCTAACGAGCCGGCTCGGCTCGACTCGAATTCTAAACGAGCCGAGCTCGAGCCAGGGTTAGCTCGGTTCGAGCTCGACTCATGATTATATTATATATATATAATATATATATATATATATATATATATATATATATATATATATATATATAGTATAATAGTTATTATTATTATTACTACTACTACTATTATGATTATTTTTTATTAGGATTTTAAAAATATTTTCTTAAAAATAAAAATGGATTTTTTTAGAAACATTAAATATTTTGTTTAAAAAATATATTATTGGATAGTAAATTGTTTATATTCAAAATAATAATCTTTGTTCCTATAAGTATAGAGTACCCAATAAAATGTAAAAGCCCAAATGTATATTTTTTGTGTTTTCATATAAATTAATGTTAAATTTGAAAAAAATGTGTAAATCGAGCCGGCTCGAACGAGCCGCGAGCTGGCTTGAGCTTTTCATGAGCCGAACTCGAGCCAGTGTTTTGAGCTCGTTAAAATTTCAAGCTGGCTCGACTCGGCTCAATAAGCTTCGAGCTCGAGCCCATCCTGGCTCGACTCGGCTCGACTCGTTTACAGCCCTAACAGACACTCGTAAATTTGAATTTATTTTCCTTCATTGATCTCTTACTAACTAAGAGTTAACCATCGTTTGTTTTTTAATGAAATGAGGCCAACTTTAAGCCATTTTTCAATTCTAGCAGCGCCTAGTCTCAATTAGATCTATTTTCCAGTGTCTAACCTTCTTCATCACCTGAAATCTACCTCAACGAGTTCAGTGGTTCAAATTATTAGGTGGAGATTGATGAGTTTTTTGGAAGTTTCAAATTGATGGATCTGATGATAAATTTCAACTTTCTGTTTACTGTTTTGGTCAAAAAATCAGTCTACATTATCAAAAAACTAATAGGGTTATCTCTCAGTTAGTAAGAGATAATTGAAGGAAAATAAACTTAAAGTTGGAAGTATTTGTAAACATTTACTGAGTTGGGATTAATCTCGTGTAATAAATAAAACTTGAGATTATTAAAATTCAATATCCCTAAAATTTATGACGATTTACATAGAAAATTATTAAATTTAAGAGTTTTTTAGAATTTACTAGAATTTAAGAACTTATGTAGTATCTAAAGATAATAAATTATAGTTATATATGAAGTATGAAAAACTAATTACTTTATTATAATTTTGTATTAAAATAAAAAATCATATACATATGATAGTTTATGTTGTAAAGATAAGGATATCTGAAGAATGGATAGAACACTAGAAAAAATCTACGGGTTAAAAATTATTGTTGTGTTATGTTCCGACGAACACGTTTTTTTCTACTCTATACCAATTCGATCTACTCTTATAATCATCACATATATATAAATAGAATTTGAACCCATAACTATTTATTTTAATATTACATTATTTTTACCATCAAAATATTGTTATGTTCACAAGGATGAGTTATGCATTCTATATATCTTACTAGATGAATAAGTCTACTTTTTTTCTTTCACCACATAACACACCTTCTTTGTTATCAATAACTGGAAAATCCAAATTCGAACCCATAACCTCTGCCCCCATTTTTGAATGTACAAATCAGACCCACTTGGTTCTTGATTCTTGATTGAAAAACATATTGGGATTCTAACTCAATGACCTTTAAAAGCACCTAATTAGGAGAGCACTTTTTGATGGGAAATTTGCAAAAATTTCTATCCACAAGTTCATATTTTACATGTTTTACAATTGAATAAAAATGCTTAAAATGTATGGATTTCATTGCTTTCTAATGTAACTTGAAAACCATGAAACCAAACTGTAAAAACTAACACTAGCCTCTCAGGAGAGAAGATACATGGCTATTGGCTGAGAGTAAGGACCATATGCATGTGGGACCTTCACAAACACTGCCAAAATCCCTAATTTATGTGGCTAATATATGTATGGAAACAAACAAATGCCAAGAGACAACAATAGCCTCACATTCTCTATGTTTCAACTTGCTGATCTTACTTGAAATCTAATCTATTTTGGAGGTTTTGTTTCACTTTTTGGGAGTTTTCAAAATGGAATTATTGATAATGTTATTTCAAGCATCTTTTTCCCTCTGTATTAGACCCAATGATTTAGCCAAATTGATCTTTTCTTGGAGGAGGATCTTCCTTCTTATTTGGGGCACAAATGTGTCGGGCTATATGTCGTTTACCTCCATCGATTATAGATTTTTTCGATGTTTATCATAGATCAAGACAAAAGTCGCGAAAACAGTCGCTTGTTTGTTTACACTCTCCCCTTCCATAACACATTATCCTCGATTTATTCACAAAGAATAGTTGTTACACATGTTTAACCAACACGTACACGGTTATGATCGTTTGCATCCGCGAATCCGTTTATAGGCGCGCATAAACGACCGAGGACAACGCCTTGTTGAAGTGTTTAGCCTTTGTCCCAAGATACTCACTCCATGTAACTGGCCTGTAAAGTGGTGGGTGCACTTGGTCTGTTAGTTTTGAAAGAGGTGAGATTTGAACATTAGATGGTGGTCCATAAAGATACGCCACGGACAACCGGTGTTGGGTCCGGTTCACCATGGCTCGGTGCATCACACTCGGGTACAAACCGTTGGATAGTATGTGGAGAAGGTCTCCCACATTGACCACAAGTGCCCCAGGTATAGGTGGGACAGTGACCCAACCAGTGCCTTCCTTATGAGCCTGGAGTCCACTTGTGTTGTTTTGGTGAAGGATGGTCAAAAGGGTCGAGTCGGTGTGGGCCGCTAGACCCATGGCTCGGTCTGGATCGGGACAAGCCGGGTAGGAGTTTAACTGTAAAGCTGGACATGATCCTTGTGTTCCAGCCCACTTAACATCTTCCATTGTCACACCCAATGATCCCAACATCAAAGACATGAGTCTTTGTGCTAACTTATTCATCTCTTCTTTATACTCTTCAATCACATCACTGCAAAAAAATATATATATGTATATATCAAGACCAATAATTACTTACTATCAAACAAAGTTATTATAACATTATAATATAATTACTGTATAGTTCACACAATTCTATTAATAACACTGTGATGACAATTCTCAAACTTATAACTTTTTTTCTTTACGGAAAGAATGAAATGAATCATTACCAGAATCGACTATAACTGTCTGGCCAGAGCTTGCGGGCGTGTTCATAGGGCGATCCGATAATAGTAAACCCTTCGGACCACATAAGTTTGGGGAAAAACACCGATATCCTCGCGACACCATAGCCCGAAACGCCATTAGGGGATCTAGCAGCTTTAAGCTTCTGCTGAATAGGAAGTGCAAACAGTTGTCTGCCAGCAGCTCCATTTCTTCAAGAATATGACTAGGAACACCATGGTTTATGACTTGAAACACACCCCATGTTTTGCATGCATGACCTACAAGTTTCATGGCGTTTGGGTCTTTAAGGTTGATCACAGGCACTGGATCATGGGGACTCGACGAACCGTTAGAAGGCGATTCGTCGAGTGATAACCATGCATGTGAATCTGGGAGTTCTTTCATGGAGTTCAAATCTACGTGTTTATGTTTGATCATGGGGTACGGCTTGAGAGTATCAGAGAGTCTTGTGTGCATGTTTTAGTGATGGTAAATAGTGAACACTTGTAATGGTTGAATGAAGAAAATATGCTGAGTGAAATGGATGTGAGCACTGTATATAAAGGGATGATGGTCAAATGCGACAAAAATAGTGGGGTATATAATTATAATCGTTATCTTGTATCGTGTGTGTATGTATACATGGTTTGTTGTTAGCCTATGAAAATTTATAAATTGCAATTCAATTATCATAAAGTCTCATATGAGTGTCATAAATATTGAAGGTATAATTTACAACAACTATTTTGTTCTGTTTATAGTTTTATTTTTAAAACTTAAGATTAACTCCTATTTGACACCTTTATTATTTATTAATTATTTAACTATTTTTGTTTCATACGTTTATTATTTATTAATTATTTAACTATTTTTGAGTTTGATTTATGAAACTCATAAATAAGCTCATTTATTAAATAAGCCCCTATAAAAGCTCGAGGACGTTAAAGATCAGCTCGATTTGAATTTTTAACGAGTGATATCGAGTGGTTCATAAGCAACTCGATTCGTTTATACCCCTTATCAATATATAGTAACTTAAATCATTTCCAAAATTTCACAAGACATCTTGTTCTCAACAATTTCTATCCAATGCTTAACAAATGCCGAATTGCTTGTAGTGTTAGCTACACATATTCATTATAGAGACATATATTGTTCTTTAAAATGGATTTTATATGTTTCTTCTTATTTTTTTGTGACTAAATGGTAAACTTTGTGTTGGATGATAGAGGATAAAAGTAGAAAGGACCATCTTGTCTTCTTACAAAGCTTTCAAAGTAAGAAACGAGTGTCTATCTCTTATTCATGTGGCCTAGTTTTGTCCTCAAGCATAGACATACATATGTGTCATTTGGTATTATAGGCTAATTAGAAATGTGTCATTTTGTCCAAAACCTATTTGTGGGCTCATAACTATCCCCTCTAATGCAACACATACTTAAAACATATTACTTCTAATCCTTTCTTTGTTCTTTTTTTAGGAACCCTCTCCATCTTATGTCCCCTAATACAAAGTCCACATCCGATACACCATGAATATTCTTGTTCTTTTGACATAATCTCTAATGGCAATTTAAACAATACCTAAAAGTTGTATTGATTTGAAGACCTCTAGGTTAGGTTATCCTAAAGGGACCAAAACTACTCTCCTTTGAAGATAAATGTTCTTAATGACTACGTAATTGGAAAATACCAAGAGGTGGGGTTGAGTGATGTATACTAGTAGGTCAAGCATTACAACACAAACGTAACAGGAAAAAATCTTGTAATGATTATTTTGACCGAAGAATTTACTAAATAATTATTTTACTTATCTTTTAGAATTATAATTAATCATTTTAACCTTTCAAACTTTTAATGTAAATTTATACTATTTGAAGATGTCATGGTACCTTAAAGTGAAAATCTTGAAGTTTGGAGCTATAATCGCGAAATCTTGTTGGGATTGTCATGGGATGTGATAATTTACCGAATAGATGATACAACTTACCTAAGCCCTAATGCCAAAAACCTTATTGGATACAATAGCACACAAATCTTGCATCCAATTGTCTTGTCGAGATGTGACCTTTTATCAAATCAAAACATGATATCCAAGCCTAGAATCGAAACTACAAAAGAATTTGATCGTTTTGACTCGTATCCACTCAAATTGTGACATGGGCCATATGTTTCATGTGAAATTTAAGCAACTAAAATGAAAAGAACTAAAGTTGTCACATGTCCATGGAAATTTATACACTTATAAATCTCCTTATGATTTGTAAATAAATTTATTTTATGATTTTCTTCATATCTTTTATTGTGATCATTTTTCATCAATTTTATTTATTCCTTAATTTCAAAATTGTCAATTAATATTATATATTCTGAGAAGAGTATTGACAGATATAATTCTCATGTCAACAAACATGATAAAAGATATGACAACGAAGACGAAAATTATGTTTTAGAGTTGGAAAGAAAATTTAGAAAAAAAGGAAACATATCCGATATAAACTTCCAAATGATTATATCCATATAAGTTTTAGAGACAAAAATTGAATAAATTACTATTTTCGTCTTTGAGGTTTGACGAAAATTACTGTTTCAGTCCGATAGTTAATTTATTACATTGACAATCCAATAGGTTTAAAGTTTGTTTCATTTCAACCTACACCACTAACTCCATTCAAATTTTTTATTAAATTAATATGAAATAATAAGTTTACCCTATGATTAAAAAATCTAAATAATAAAACACAAAACCTCATCAATGAACATATGTAAATAACAGATTCATGACCAACACAAATGCAAGCCGGTGGCCAAAGCCCCACCACCGCTCACCGCCTCTAGTGGCAGAACCCTATTGCCACCTTGGTCGCCCTCTCTGGCCACCGCTACCACCACTATTGCCCACCAAAACCACCACCATCGCTCACTGAACCTCTATCGCTCACCTCCATCACCATCACACACTAAAACCGCCACAACCATTGTGTATTGGAACTACCATCGCTCACCTCCACCACTATCGTACACCAGAACCATCATCGCCCGCCACCACCACAATCACCTTCCACCTCCTATAACCTGTAGATCTTTATAGATCCGGTGAAATCAAGAGAGATAGGGAGATGAAGATGAGTTGTGATGATGAGATTGGGTGGTGGTCGCCGTCGGTTTTTTGGTCAAGCTTTGACCACCGGCCATCACCATATTAGAACCACTAGTAGCATCAGAACATTGTCATTGTGCAAACTGTCACTCCACCTCCGATTTGATTTTGGTTTTTTAATTTGGGGGTTTTTGATTAGATAAAGGGGAGACCAGTTTAAGATGGTGGAAACTTGATGATGAGGGTGGACGAAGCACGGTAGCATGATGCGGGCTTAGGGTTTTTTTTGGTGATGGGTGGTGGTTGGGTTAGATGATGATGATAAGAGTTAATCGATGATGATGATGTATTTTTATTTTTATTTATTTAGGGTAATATGGTCAATTCATGTTAACTTAACAGAATTATATTAATAGAGTTAATGATTTTGGTGAAATTGAAACAAAACTTGAAACTATTGAACCGTTGATGTAATTGATAAACTATTGGATTGAAACCGTGATTTTTTTCAAACCCCATAGACAAAAATAGTAATTTACTTGACAATAATTATAAAAGCTCAAAGCTATTAGCATGTTTTAAAATTTACATCAGTTGTGTAAAGACAAAGATTATTTGCAAATAAAACTATTTAGAGTATGTGTTAATTAATACTATGAATGGGTAACTTTAAAAAATAGTATATAAGTTAAGTGTTTCAATTAATTTAGTCAAGTTAAAATATAAAGTTAAATTTGATGTTACTCCCTGAACTTTGTTTAAAATAACCATTTTATTTCCAGAGATTAAAATTATCAATTTAACTCCAAAAATTTCATAATTGTTTTTATTTCACTATAAAAGTTTTATTAGTACGTTGTTTTAATTTTATCCAAAATAATGAAACTTTTTTAATGAAATTGAAACAACATATGAAACTTTTGAGCTTAAATTGATATTTTTAATATTGAAGCAAAATAATTACTTTGATCAAACATTAGGGACAAAATTAAAATTAACTCTAAAATATATTTTAACTATAACATTTAGATTTCATGTTTTATTTAAATCAAAAGTTTTAGAATGTTCTTTAGCACTTTTTCTTTTTGTTTCAATTAAAAAATATTTAACTTTTTTTATGTAACGTAAAACATCTATAAAACTTAGCTACCATTTTATAACATTTTCCCTACTTTTAATACAAAGTTGATGTATCTTCATAGTTCTGCTAGATACTCGTCATATCATATCATGCTCATAGTTGTTAATGTAACAATTTATTTCTAAGTTAAAATTTTCAAAGACTCATCAAATTTACCTACCTTTAAAAAAGCAGTGTTATGAATAGTGATCAGTTGTATACAAGTTTGTTTTCTTCTTTTTTATGCATGTGTGTTTTGCAGTCCCCCTTTAAATGGGGTTTTCACAACATTTTCATGCACAAGAACGCAACTTTAGTTCCCCCCCGCCCCCTCCACTACCAATGCCATCGCCAAAGCCGATTCCATTGCCAATTCGCCACCAACTGCGGCTACTATTGTAACACCCGGACCCTCGCATCAACATCAACAACGCGTTTATCCCACATGTGAACAGGAGAGATTTCTGGTTCATAAGGAATATCTGGCTTCTAACATCAACAACGTGTTTTGGACGTATTGGTTGTGGATGAAAGGAGAACTCCACAGTTAAGCGTGCTCAGGTGAGAGCAATCCAGGGATGGGTGACCTCCCTGGGAAGTTTTCACCCGGGCAACCAAAAGCAAATCCGTGAGCTCCTCGTGGGTAAAGTGGACAATATTGTTGATGCAAAGGACCGGGTGGTACAACTATTCTTCTTGTCTGCATCGTTTCCACCAATGGACATGTGTTTGTTGTCATTGTCAGTGATCGTTTCATCTCATGATCATTTGTAGCGACAACGACTTTACCATTTTCATAGACACCATCATCGACTATGGTTGTTGCATTCAGTGGTGGTCGCAAGTGCTATTTTTAGCAATAGAAATATTGTAAAACCGATTGAGAATATGAATGCGGAATAACAATCAATACAAAGATGATACTAGAAAGAACAAAATGTGAACAAAAACTCTCAAATGATTATTATTATTGAATGATTTTAGGATACCCCACCGATTACAATCCGGCTTTATTTATAGCAGGAAACTAACTCTAACTAACTTTCAACACATATTGAGAATTTACACAAAAGACCCTATACTATATCTTCCGAATGGAAGCAACCCTTCGGAAGATTCCCTACTAAACATATGTATACTTCGGAGAAATCCAAAGTACACACCAACATCCTTCCGAAGCAAACATAACCTTCGGAAGATATCAACTTAGCTTCGGAAGACTATATCAAGCTTCGGAAGAAAATCTTCATCTTCAGAAGTACACTTGTTTTGGCTTTTAATACTTTACAATCTCCACCTTAAAATCCAAAACAAGATTTTAACCAACTCCCAATGCATTCAAGCAAAACTTAAATTTACCACCAGGTAGAGACTTTGTAAATACATCTATTGGATTCTCCAAAGTAGACACACCTTCCACTTTCACCTTACCAGCATTCACCATATCCCTTATGAAGTGTAACTTCACATTAATGTGCTTTGTTCTCTCATGAAACATGCTATTCTTTGATAATTGAACTGCCCCTGGTTATCACAGAATACTACTGAGCCTGACACTTTGATTCCCAACTCAGAAACAAAACTATCCAGCCACATAGCTTCCTTGACTCCCTCAGTCAAAGCTATATACTCAGCCTCTGTTGTAGATAATGCCACCACATGCTGCAACTGAGTTTTCCGACTTACTAAGTTACCCAACACTTGAAATGCATACCCTGTGATAGATCTACCTCTATCTAGGTCCTTGGCAAAATCTGAATCCACATAACCAACAATTCTGTCAACCTTCCCATGTTCATGATGCCCAAACACTAAACCATAGTGCTTAGTACCCCTGAGATATCTTAAGATCCACTTTACAACAACCCAGTGAGCTTTCCCCGGATTTGACAAATACCTGCTGACTAAACTCACAGCATACCCAATATCCGGCCTTGTACAAACCATCAAGTACATCAAGCACCCAACAACATTGGCATAAGGTACTTTCTCCATATATCCAACTTCAGCATCTGACTTAGGACAATCAGAACTTGACAGTTTAATATGAGCACCTATAGGAACTGTTATGGCTTCACACCATCCATCCTATAGTTACTTAGTACCTTCTCCAAGTAAGACTTTTGAGACAGCTTCAATACCCTGTGCTCCCTGTCCCTTGTAATCTCCATGCCCAATATCTTCTTTGCTTCACTTAGATCTTTCATCTCAAACTCAGACATCAACATTTTTTTAGTAGCTTCAACTTCCTCCAAGTCTGAACAAGCCACCAACATGTCATCAACATACAACAACAAATACACAAATTTGTTCACACTGTATTCTTTAAAATACATACAACTATCATAGCTGCTCCGTTAAACCCATGAGTCACCATATGTTCATCAAATCTTTTATACCACTGTCTAGGAGATTGCTTTAGCCCATATAAAGACTTCTTCAAGAGACATACCTTCTCTTCCTGCCCCTTCACCTCAAACCCCTCTGGCTGCTTCATATAGATAGTCTCATCCAGTTTCCCATGTAAAAATGCAGTCTTTACATCTAACTGATGTAACTCCATATCCATAGAAGCAGTCAATGACAACATAACCCTTATAGAGGAATGTCTCACCACAGGTTAGAATATTTCATTATAGTCCACACCTGGCTTCTGTGTAAACCCCTTAGCTACTAGCCTAGCCTTGTACCTAGGAGGTTCACCTTCAGAAATCCCATCTTTTAGTTTGAACAGCCATTTACATGAAATAGGCTTGTGACCATTAGGTTTATCAACCAGCTCCCATGTGCCATTTTTATACAGAGATTCCATCTCTTCCTCTATGGCCTTATACCATTTATCACTTTCTTTCACAGAATTGCCTCAGAGTATGACAATGGTTCATAAATGCTTTCTTCTTCAGCAGCAACAAAAGCCATTGCAGACAAATCCATCCCCTCTTTGAATCTGAGAGGAGGTATCACTTGTCTCCTCTGTCTGTCCCTAGCCAATTGGTAATCATCTATACCACCTTCCTGACTAGTAGAGGTACCTTGATCACTCATCCCTTGCTGCTCCACCTCAATCTGAACCCCACTCTGATCTTTAACCTTTGACTTCCCTTTTTCTTGAATGTCTTTGTACATAACATTCTCTTGAAAAATAACATCTCTGCTCACTATCACCTTAGGTCTGTCACCTTCTAGTCTCCACAACCGATACCCTTTAACCCCGTCAGGATATCCTAGAAAAACACATTTACAAGCCTTAGGTTCCAACTTACCTTGGCTAACATGAGCATAAGCCAAAGATCCAAACACCTTAAGTTCCCCATAGTCACATTTTCTCCCTGACCATGCCTCCATAGGTGTCTTCATGTCTAATGCTGCTGATGGAGATCTATTGACCAAATACGCTGCAGTGGATACAGCTTCAGCCCAGAACATCTTAGGTAAACCAGAATTAAAGTTCTATTCATTCTCTCAGCCAACCCTTCTGCTGAGGAGTCCCTGGCACAGTTCTATGTCTAGCAATACCATGAGTTTTACAAAATTGATTAAACTCATAACTGCATAACTCTAATCCATTATTAGTTCTTAACTTCTTGACTTTCTCTCAGTTTGAGTTTCCACAAGGACTTTCTATTCTTTGAATTTACTGAAGGCATCACTCTTATTCTTTTGTACTACAACCCAAACTCTCCTAGAAAAATCATCAATCATGGTCATAAAGTATCTAGCACCACCCAAAGAATCAATATTAGCTGGACTCCATAAATCAGAATGAATGTAGTCTAATATCCCACTTATGATATGTCTAGCCTTTGGAAACTTTACTCTCTTGTGTTTACCAAGAATACAAGTTTCACAAAAACCAAAATCACAGCTGCTCAACTCAGTCATTAATTGTTGCTTATGCAACTCCACCAGTCCCTGATGACTAACATGACCAACTCTCCTATGCCATAACATAGCCTTAGAACTACTCTCACTTGAGACAGATGCCACTTGAGGGTCTACTACACTAGCACTATCTAACAAGTAGATATTATTCTCCCTTCTACTCCCAGACAATACTACCATTGATCCTTTTATCACCTTAGCCTTACCATCTCTAAGGCTAACATGGTAACCAGAACTGTAACATCTTGTAATTTTGGGTTAATTTATAGTTAACCTTGTTAATTCTGTTAAGGACCATGTTTGCCTAATATGAAACTTGGGGATTATTTATGCTTGATTTCTTTGATTTCATTAAGTATGTTCTTTTTATTTAAAAGCTAATAATTAATCTATTGAATTGTGTATTATATATTACTAATAGATTAATAATAATAATAAAATAATAACTAAAATAATAGTAATAATATTAATAATAATATTAATTTATAAGATTACCAACCTTTGAAATGCTTAAAAACTTAAAGGAATTAAGTTAGGGGGTTAGTTGCCATTTTTAAAACTTCAAATACAAGTTTGTGCATGAAATAATAACAAATCAAACTTAAAGGGGGGAAAGTGTAATTAGTCGAAATTCTTAGTTTTTCCTTCTTCCCCGTGGCTCTGGCGGCCAACCTCCGCCCATACGCCGGCGACCACCAAAAACCCAACATAATACGTTCGAAACCATGTAAAAGGCACCAATCGAACCGTTTTAGTGCCGCGAACTTGACCCACAACCTATTTGGACCATTAGATACGACATTTAAGAGGATTAAGTGGAGTTCATCAATCAAATCGTTCATAACCGTTGAACGTACACAATGAGTCGATTAACCAAATTAAACGATTAGAAACGTTCGAACAATTAATTACAAACTTAATACATCGTTTAAATTGAATTAAACCATCGATTAAACCGGTTTTAGTAACCGAAATAACCGAGCAGAACTTGAACCTCGTTCGACCCGGTAACGAGCAAATCAAACCTATATAACAGGTGGAAAATACTCCTTTCGATCCCTTTAAACTCTCTGTAAACGCAATTCGTAAATCTTTCACTCAATCAATCAATTGCTAAACATATGTTCATCGTGAATAACCGAACGAGTTCAGCTTAAGCCCATAATTTGATCATAATCGGTAAGTTTAATACATCAAACTACTCGATTTCATGTAAGGATCATAAGCCCTATGTTGATTTCATATCAACAACCAATTTGGTTTGATTTGAATCCACTCGATTCTGGGGTTCTTGGATTTGGGGGTGTTCAATTGATTTAAGTTAAAACAATTTAGAACCATTACAAACCGCGGCTGAGAGCCTTGGTTCACTGGTCACGCACCCACCCTGTAAAGCAGGAGGTCCCCGGTTCGAACCCGGGGAACCTCATGTATTTTTTTGGCCTTTTTGGCCTTTAAACTAAATACTAAAAATTCTAAAAATTCTAAAAATCATTCTATAAACTTTTATTATTTTAATTGTTTGAATATTTTCTGTAAATTGTTTATTTAAAAAGAAATGCTTTTATATTTCATTAAATATTCTAAAAAGAGATTTAAATAGTCCAATTTAAAAAAAAAGTAGACTTTAGATAATATTTTGTTCACATAAATATTATTTCATCCAATACCTTCAAATTATTATTTTAAATTGAGGGTAATACATTGTATTTAATCATTATATATGTATACAAATTGTTATAAATATTATATTCTTACATAACATGTAGCAAATTTCTTTGAGTTTAATAAATATAATTGATTCCATTTTGTTAAACATAATTATTTGACAAGCCCCAAATTCCCATCGAAACCCTAGATCATGTTAAATCATTAATCTTATTAACCTAAACCTTGTAAAATGTACATACTTAGGTACCTTGTGAAGAACTACGTTGGGCGTTACTTATTATATTTTCTTATTAATCGTTATTACATACTTATTTGATCAAGTGAGTATTTTCATACCCCTTTTTAGTTTATTTCACACTTTGGGGTGAAACATGTTACTTATAACTTTTGCACTTGTAAACTCGTTTGATACTTGTAAACTAATGGCAATTACTTACATGTTGTGATTAGATGACCTTTGTAACTACCATGTAATTTCGATTATATGTATAATCATTAACTATTGCTAGCCTGGCGACATCATAGATCTATGGGTCTGACAAGCCTGCTTGGTTGATCCAAGTACACTTAGCTAATCGTATATTCTTGTAAACGTTTGAGACTTGTAAAACTTTTTCAAGGTTTGATTGTGCATTCTGTCTTACATCCCTAGTTTACTTTGTTCTCTAACTTACAACATGAATTGCCATCTTTTATATACTTATGTATTGCAAACTATGGAAATCTCACCAACATTATTGTTGACCTTTTATTTTTAACATGTTTCAGAAAATACTCAAGCTTGATTTCTACTCTTTGAAGCATACACATCTAGGAGTGGACCTAAATAATAAATGAAATAAAATTACTTGTTGCATCTTATGTTATGCTTTTAATTTCTTTGAGACTTATGATTATAATGTTACCATTGGATTTCATGATTAATATATATATTTAGGGATATTAATAGCGTTATGTGGCTGTGAACGATCTTAACTATCACTCCTCGACATTTCCGCCGTCAAGGTTGGGGTGTGACAAGAACTCTCCAATAGCCCTAAAGACAATAAACTTCTCTTAAGACTAGGAATATACCTTACATCATGTAAATCCACTTCCATACCACTCTTCATTTTCAGAGTCACGGTTCCATGACCCACAATCTTGCAAGGTCTGTCATCCCCTAGCTTAACTGATCCAAGATCTTCAATCTTTAGTTTTTTAAAGAACTCCTTCACAGGTGTCATATGATATGAGCACCTTGAATCCATAATCCACTCATCTTTCTTGCCACTGCTAGAGACAACCAACACATCTGCACTTTCATATCCATCAGAAGAATCATCATGTGCATTGTGTCCAGAATGAGTCTTTGATCCACTTGATTCACCCTTTTTCTCTTCAAGTCAGGACAATCTTTCTTGAAATGCTTTTTTGATCCACACACATAACACCTCCTCTTGTACTTGGACCTTGACTTTGAGACACTTCTCTGCTTGAAGTTTCTTTGATCGGATTTCCCCCTGACTACCAAGCCCTCTCCACCATCTTCTTTATAATCAGTTCTCTTCTTTAATTCTTTTGAATTGAGCGCTGCCAATACTTCTTCCACGGTAAGCGTATCCCTACCATACATCAAAGTATCAACAAAATGTTCATACGATGATGGCAAGGATGTCAAGAATATGATTGCTTGGTCTTCATCATCTAATTCAACTTCGATGTTTTCAAGATCCAACACCAACTTGTTGAATTTATTAGTATGATCTTCAATTGACTTCCCAGGAGCCATTTGGAATGTGTACAATCGTTTCTTGAGATACAATCTGTTCGCAAGAGACTTCGTCATGTACAGACTTTCCAATTTCGCCCAGACCCCTGCAGTAGACGTCTCCTTAGACACTTCTCTGAGTACTCGATCCCCCAAGTTCAATATAATTGAACTGTGTGCCTGTTCTAGCATCTCCTTCTTTTCCTTGTCTGACATTGTGTTCGGCAACTTGGATTCTCCGGCCAAGGCATCCACCACTCGTTAGTGAACGAGTAGTGCCTTCATCTTCAACCGCCATAATCCGAAGTCGTTCTTTCCGTCGAATTTCTCAACTTCGAACTTCGTAGACACCATTGTTGCCGCCGATCAATCTTTGATTGAATCTAGATTCTCAGTTGAGCCACAAACCAGGCTCTGATACCAATTGTTGTAAAACCGATTGAGAATATGAATGCGGAATAACAATCATACAAAGATGATACTAGAAAGAACAAAATGTGAACAAGAACTCTCAAATGATTATTATTATTGAATGATTTTAGGATACCCCACCGATTACAATCCGGCTTTATTTATAGCAAGAAACTAACTCTAACTAACTCTCAACACATATTGAGAATTTACATAAAAGACCATATACTATATCTTCCGAACGGAAGCAACCCTTCGGAAGATTCCCTACTAAACATATGTATACTTCGGAAGAAATCCAAAGTACACACCAACATCCTTCCAAAGCAATCATAACCTTCGGAAGATATCAACTTAGCTTCGGAAGACTATATCAAGCTTCGGAAGAAAACCTTAATCTTCGGAAGTACACTTGTTTTGGCTTTTAATACTTTACAATAAATACGAGTGTGTTGCTATTAACGGGATGTCTCATCCGACTGTCGTCTTTGGCAACTAGTTCCATGCAACTTCCATCTTCGACTTCGACCGTTCTGACATCTGGATGTTCGCGATGTTTCAAGCATGGTGATTGTGTTGTCGTTGTAGGATGTCGTTTGATTTGAAGATTGTGTGTGGTGCCAATGACTGTATAACTGCCCAAACGTATTCATTAGTTTCGGGGTTTACTAAATGATGGTTATTTAAGGTTGTTTAATGCTTTTAATTCGTTAAAACTTTGATTTATTTTATGAATAAGAAACGATGTGGAGTAGTGTTTATCGTGTTTGACTTGATAACGACAAGCATCAGCTCATCCAAGATATTTGTCTATGTCCTAACATTGTTTTGACTTTATTTATTTTGGTTGTAACTATGCATTGGTTGTGTGTGAGCTTGAGGGTTTTAGATTAATCGATTTTGTTGTTTGATGTTGATGCCAGACCATAACAGTTGTTGGTCCTGAGGGCTATAAAGACAAGTATGCCCTCATCTAAGCCTCGATTTCACTTGAAATTCGAAAGTTAAGTTTCATTCTGTAGCTACATATTCATGCTAGACCTTAGTGTCTTTGGGTATTGATGATTTTAAGGGCTATGACTATGAGCCTTTCAAAGCCACCCCAACATCTACTGAGCCATACTATTATATTATGTTATTTCATATATATATATATATATATATATATAATATATATATATATATATATATATATATATATATATATATACTTTTTACAATAACCTAACAAAATTATAGTGTTTTTGAACACTTGAGGCATTATGTTCAGGTGACTTATGTGACTACTATTTTTATGCATCCTGTCCAACCTTTTTATGCAAGTTGGTTGCATGTTATGTGAAAAGGCGTTGAAGAAAACAAAATTAGGATTTGTAGTTTGGCATGGCATCACTTTTGTACTGCAATCACAACTAGTCAACTGTTCAAAGCCTTTGCCACCTGTCAAAGTAACTTGCTTGTATTGATTGTTGTTATATTGTTGGTCTAAAAAAATCATGCAATACATGACATGGAAAATGTCTAGTGTGATTAATAATGCAAACACATCTCAAAGTCTGTCAAGCATGCTAAAAACCAAGGACGCAGTAGGGACAATGATTGTGAAATTGGATGATGTATGTTAACAGTGTTCATGATGAATAAAGATGAACATAGAAAAATCACATATTATGTGTTTTAACTGTAAAAAAGATGATCATTAAGCGTCCAAGTGGCCAATAAAAATATGAATAGGAAAAAGTGCAACTTGCTCAAGTTGAAGATTAAGAACATGATTTATTGTTCATTGTATGCCATCAGAACCAACCACGGATGGCGTTATTAGATGGTTAGGAGCCAAGTGGCGAAAGGTGCTCTACAAATGAGAATGAGTAGGGAGAGGAACTTTTCGTAACATCTGCCAGTTTCCAAGTTAAAACCCAAACCCAAACTCATTTTAAACTTTCATTATTCATTTTAATGGATCAAATGCATTAAATGTGCATTTATATCGCGAATTATTCATTTAGTAATCATATAAACAACTTGTAATAATTTATGAATTTAGAAATAATTTTTTATATAAAATTATAAAAATTTATAAATCATTTTACAATAAATAACAAAATGGAAAATAGTTATTAAAACTTATAAAGTAATAAAATGATTTTTAATAACTTATAAAGTTTTATTAGTAATTATAAATTTTAATTATTAAAAATAAATAATCAAATTATAAAGTTACGAGTTTTATAAAAGATATAAAGATTTTATAAGAAAATAAGTTGATAAAATTAAAATTAAGGTTTTAATTAATTAAAAGTTTAAATTGTAATTATTCTTTTATCTATTTATTTTATTTAATCTTATATTTATTTCAAAATCATAACCCCCTTTTGGAAGACTTGTAACTCACCATTAACACCATTCATAACCTCCTTTTAAACTCAACTATAAAAGCAAGGTTTAGGTCTCACTTTTCATTTGCTTATCCTCTAAAAATCTCATTAATAAACATTTCTTTCATTCTTTTGTTTTGATTAATTTCAA